>JAUUDY010617020.1:0-13415 GCA_032361765.1 Panulirus inflatus | reverse complement strand
ATTTCTTTTGGAGGGAGAGGTTCTATGATGACACTTAATTCTTTTTATATATATTGACAATTGTATTACCTCAATGCAGGTGACTTTTTCCTTGCAGTGTACCACATGCAGGCAGAGTCCAGTTACATTTGTTTGAACTTTGATACCAAAATGTTTGAGGAGCATTTTGCTCATGGTACCCGGCTTTAGATATGGAGAAAGTTAAGATACTGAGGTAGAGACTTGTAGGGAGCACTATCAACTTCTCCGCCATGTTTCAGCATCACTGCCGTAAATGTGGGAAAGTTGTATGCGGGCCATGCTCTAGTAAGAAGGTGATGCTGGTACACCAGTCCAGTAAACCCCTCCGTGTGTGCCTTACCTGCCATGATGAAATGTCATCAGCACAATCACAGACAAACAATGCTACAGCTGTTAATTCAAGTGAGTCCATTGATGGTGTGTGCAAAGCAAATTTTTTGTCCTAACCAAAGATATTGTTATTGCTGGGATTTTTTTGCTTTTGAATTTTGTGTTTTAATAAGCACTGCATGTTATTCTAAAAGGATTTTATCGCATAGCATTTGTATGTATGTATTCATCCGCTTACAGTATCTTGATATATAAGCTAGTTGCAGTTAGGGAGTTATACTTCCTTAATGGTCTTATGCAGTCTTGTATGCATACTCAAAAGTAGTATTAGTATTGCTTTTAATGGGGAAACTTTATTATTAGAGTATGAATTAAGGAAAACATATTACAGTTCTAGAAATATGTGGCAGCATGCTTCTGAGGCACTGGGAATCTACTAACCTCTGTGGCGTAAAGTTACTCCTTACATTCTTTATTGCCTTTGCTTGGATATCTGTATTACAATGTGCTGGCTTGTGTGGTCTACAGTGGCAGGTAGGATGGATGACATCAGCTCTGAACCAGAAGATGGAGAGAAGGACAAAGATTCTGGTGATGTGACCATTGCCTTGATGGATGATCCATATGAAAATTTGGGCCCCATGCCACCACCTCGACGCCCAAGTCAAACTCGCAGCTCGGAGAATGAAACTTCTGTAGAAAAGAGCATGGAGGGTGGCCTTGTCGATGTGGGCTGTGACTTGTTTGGGGGGCCCTCTGAGGATCAGGATGATGATGCTCCTCCTCCCACCCTCTGGTGGGATGACATTGGTATGGTGTGCTCATGGTAGTATCAAGGAGCATCTTCTGTCGTTTGGATAAAATCTGTGACTGGCTGGGAAGCAGTTAATGTCATTTGTTAATGTTGTATTCTGTTGATATGTTGGTGATATAGCTGCTTATTGTCACCTTGTATGATGTAATGGAAAGTAACATTATTGTAATGGAAATGTTTATCCTGCACCATACACTAAAATGGGGATTCTTGTGTTCAATAATGGCATTTGGAAGTTGTTCATGATGTCTTTGTGTTTTATGTTGTGGCTAGCTTTAAGTGGGCTTTCTTCTTCCTCATACCATTTGTCAGCCATAACTTGCCACTATGATTGCAAGTTAATATTCAGATTGATATTATACATCTTATTTGTCCTCATCTCGAACCCTAAGCACCATTTCCTGTGAGTTCAACCATGTACACTGCATAGTCTATGAAAGCCTGTCTCTTGCTAAAGAAGATTATCTTTTCGCAAACCATATCTGTATGTAGCTTTGTTGTAGCTTCTCTGTATTGTAGTATCGACTTGTTTATCAGTGCTAAAGGTAACTGATTTTCTTTTTTCTGCTTTTGGCATCTCTGCAAAAATTCTGCTGTGAGTCATGTAGGCATGATTGATAGACCTTTGTTGGAAGAAGTTTTATGGGTTATTTGTGTTCGAGAGTTTGAGTAAAATTTTGCACGTCTCACTTTGTTTTGAATGTTGGAAGTCTCATGTCTGATAAAGAGTAACGATGTTATTCATAATGCTGTTTATATCATGGCATGCTGAGGACATTTTCCTCATCCCTGTTAAGTAAAAGTCTGGGCAGCCCAGTTGAACCAATTTTTAGTGAGTATTTATCAACTTAAAGGACCATTAGTGGGAGGAGAACAAATCCCTATCCTCTCCTGTGGTGATACGTGGACATACAGGATTAGCAAATCTTTTGTAATTTTACTGGCATTAAAACAATAAGATATTTAGTTTTTAATGCAGCATTTGAGGATGTGAAGAAATTCCAGCTTTTACATTATTTAAAAACATCTATGCTTTTTATTTTTGCTAAAACATTTTATGTACTGGTGGAGTAAAACAAAAAAGTCTAAATTAGTTGTGTGTGTGTGTATTTTGGTGGTCGTAATGTGTTTGATTGAATGTTGTTTTTAACCTTTCTGTCTCATGGAATGACCTATTTTGGATGTGTATATGTTTATGGTTAGGTGTTTGATTTAATATTGCTTTTAACTGTACCTGTTTCATGGAATGACCCATTTTGAATGTGTATATGTTTACAGTTAGGTGTTTGATCTACTGTTGCTTTTAACCTTACTTTTTGTTGCAAGGAATAACTTGCTTTGAATGTGAATATGTTTACAGTTGGGTAGAGGCATGATGCTCTTCTGTGTTGTACAGTTGTCTTTAAGTCTTTAACTACTTATGTGATGTGGTTCCTCTGAAAGCCTCTTGGCTCAGATATATCCTTAACTTGTGAACTGTGGTTCAGCTGTAAAATGAACATTTGTATTCCAGACTGCTGTGTTACTTCATTGTTTCACTTTGCAAACAAATTTGAGTCATTGAGACTGATGACTGCATCCATATTTTTGCAATCAAGCTCAAAATGCCTCCAATGCTCACAGTCACCTTTCATTTCCTTGGAATCCTCGTCTGAAATATCCATAGTCCCCTGGCATTTTGCCTTTGATATCATTTCAGATGTTTACAGTCTACATTTCACGCACCTTCAGTAATACTATTGTAGATCCTCTTACTTGCCTTATGGCTTGTATGGTTTTCCCTAGTAAATTAATGTTCATCCATATGGCTTTCAGAACATTTATTCACATTCTTTCCCCATCTTTATTATGTATTTTCACCTTTTGGTGAATTCCTGTTATACATCGCAGGTGACTCATCTCTTTTGCTGTCAGTATGAACCTGTCTTCACCCATGAAGACAATCAGGGTTTCACATACAGAAATTAGTCAAAAACATCTTGATGCTGGCCTTTAATACACTTCACAGACTTGTTTTTGTCATTGCCAATTTTTTTTTATTATAAATGCTCCCAAATTCTATAATAACTCATTTGAGGCTTGTAATTGTCCTCCATTTGAAATAATATTATGCTGAAATAACCTATCTTTCATAGAAACAAAATTCTTATTCTTGCATTTATTTTCACCATTGTCCTTGACCCCTCTTTCTACATACTTCTTGAATTCAGTTTGCAGAACACCTTGAATAGTATAATGAATTTTGTTAGCTTTGAATGTGTTTTACTGTATTTCACCTGTACTACATTGTCATCAAATGTAAGCCTCTTCTCAAGCAGTATCTGATCCATAAAAGCACTCAGCAACCATAGTGACATTACTCTCATGTGTGTTTGAAACTGCTCATTGGTACTATTATCTGCTCTCACACAAGTACGACTTACGTTTTACAAAACCTTGATAGTATTCACCAGATTTCTGTATATACCACAATATTCAGGACTTCATAGAGGCTTCCTCTTCTGTCTATTTTACGTTATGCTTTTAATAGATCTTTAAATGCAGCTTACATTCATTGTCTCTGCATGTAATGATATAGAAATTGTGCACTTGCTCTCTTCCTTTTCTAAGCGCTTGATCTCATCTGTGAAGGTTCAGTAGTTGAATAACTTTTTTGTTAAACTTAATTGCTTCTCGTACTCTTGTGAGGTAGCATTAGGAACAAACAAACAATGGCCTCATTTGTATATGTCCACATCTCCAGCTCTCAGTATGTAATGTACTAAAACTAGATTCTACTCTCCACAGCTAATCCCCTTGTACTACTCCCTGGTCTTCCTTGACTTTCAAACTCCCAGGTTCAGCCCATTGAAAAAATGCTCCCCCTTCCCCATGTACCTCACTTCAGGCATTTTTGGATACGCAAATCTTCTTAGTCAGTTACTCTTTGCTCATCTGCTCCATGTGTTTTATAACATTGTTCCTCATAATATGAATTTCTTTTTTTTGCATGGAATAATCTATTATTTTTTAGCTTTGCCTGAGCATGTGGGTCCTATAAAGATATTGTATCATCACGCAGCATTTAATCTTTTTTACCGTATGGGGATGATTGACTTGGGAATTTAAAGACAAAGATTAGTTGAACTTTTGTTTTAGTATATTTTGTTTGGGGGGTTCTCTTGGGTGTGCAACCTTTTATTATCATCAACTTCAGATGTAAGATAAATAGAAGGGTTATTGCATGCTTTATTGTTTTGATTTTTGGTTTTACAGACTTGAAGGGACCAGTTTCTGATGACGATGGCGAGGAAGGTTAGTTCTTATGGAACTTTATTTTAATTTTTGATAGGAGTCTCTCTATTTTGTATGTTAGTGACAATGCCCACATTATTTTTCTTTTTTCACATGCAATCATTGATGTTAAAGAAAACCTTATGAAAATGGATAACTCAGTGGTGCATATGGCTACTAGTGTTGTAAATGTTACTTTAAGCTTCTAATACCGATATAATCTTTCTTAGGAAGGGGATGTGAGTAATACCAAATAAACTCTAGTTTGTATTAGTGGTTGGAATTTAAAGTCATAGTGTCCCTATATCCACGTTATAAGCAGAAGTCTTAAATATCATTTTCCCTATGTACTTTCCATACCTTCGCATATTTCATGAATCTCCTTTGCTCTCTTTTGATTAATGTAAAACTACATACATAAGGGTTTGAGAGTGATTAAGAGAAGTATAAGAGAAAGTGGCAGTATAAAGTAAAAGGTTTCAGCAGTAAGAGATCAAATAAAGAGCAGTAAGAGATCAAATACTGCATACATGCCCAAGGGTCTTGGGCATGTATGCAGTATGCTGAGGTTAGGGGCTGAATCAATTGATATTTACAGATGACATGGCCTAGATTGCAGACACCAGAGAGTAACTCTGTAAACTGGTAAAGTTGAAAGTAGATGTGAATTTAGGTTAGGTAATGATGTGAAGCAGCAGGGGGTGAGAGGTTGGTTAAAGTATAAGCTTAAATGGGGGAGTACTTTGAGGAATTACTGAAACTTAGGTAACTGGAAGTAGACGTAGCAGTGTTGGCTGAGTTAGCAGGGTGGAAAAGAAGTTTGAAGTTATGTGTGCATTAAAGAGCCTAAGGAAGGAGAGTTTAGTGTTTGCACTTAGATGTCAGTGATTGTATGCTTTAATTTGTCCATGTTCTTTTGGCTTGTTCTTGTAAATATTTTAATTTTAATGAATTAATTCTTGTGTTTCATGAAAAATCAACTGATGATTAATTTATTTTTTAGTAACTTGTTTTTGTATTTGATAACAGCTATTCTTCGGGTAACTGTAAATGTATTTATAGAGGAATATGAATTATGCGGTTGGCAGTCAGAATGTTTACTTCTTAAAGAAGTCTCTGTATATGTTCTGTGTCATTTATGCCTGTGGAGGCAAAAGCAAACATATTTTTCCCTTCAGAGAATGGTGAGGCAAAATATAGAATATCATGGATTGTGTTATTTTTGGGAATAAGTAACATGGTAAGAGGAAAGAGTATTGCTTTGTTATGAAACTTTCATCATTTTTATTCATAAAGTAATTTTCACCAGATAGAAACAGCTATTGGTAAATTTGAAAAAAAAATTCTCCCACAGATGTGAAGGAACGAAATAATGATTCTTCTGGAGAGGAGGACTCTGATGAAGACACAGATGACCCATCAATCCACTCCCCAGAGTCGGCCACTGAGGTGAGTCCCATCAGTTTAGAAAGTGATTGTGGGTAGGAGAAATATGTGTATGAGGATAAATATTACATGAAAGTGTTTGAGTAGATTAGGTTTTAAATATGAAAATAATCAAATATAGAAATATAAAGAGAAATGAATTAAAGCACTGAAGTTTACTTTTATGGGTAGAGAAACCATTTTAAATTCTCATTGACCATCACAAAGATCCTGTGAAATTCATAGCAAGCTGTGTTGGCCTGGTTGATGATGACTTTGTATGGCTTTTATTGTAACTTTTTCAGAGTTGGCGTGGATATTTGGAATTTATTTCTTTCACATCCATCCTTAAAGAGCTCTCTATTAATATTTATGAATACATTATATGATGAATTGCTTTTCTTAGGAGTTGGTGTTTTTTCACAAAACTTTTTGTCTTTGAATTGTAAGTTGTCAAACAGTGTGCTTTCAGATGCCAAACTTCGTCATCAGTTGTAGAACTTTTTGGCTTATTTCCAAACACGCTATCATCTTTAGTTTGTCAGAGAGTGTAAAACATTTTCTTAAGTTCTTAGATACCATATTGGATGAATACTCTAATAGCATTAACACATATGGCAAAAACAAATCACTGTCAAACATGACTTGGAATGAAACAAGCACCTTATTCGAACATGTGAATACTGCCCAGTCAGCTACCATATTCAAGGAGCAAAACTGACAGTGAGTATTACATTTGATTAGCCAAGTGCTCAGTTAAGATTTCTGCTTTCAAAGCATAGCTTTTGTGTTTCACTTTATGTATTTATATTTTTGATCCAGAAATGGGATGATTGAAGGGATTTCCAATAAAGGGAAAGCACTGTTACACACAACTCACTTAAATGTGGAATATAAAACCATGATACTACCCACAACTCACTGACGTAAAACAAGTTTGCAGTCAGAAAATAGTACTGTCCAGTTAAAACCTATATATTCCAATCCTGCTTTTGCAAATGATTGATTTGTGTGTGGTCTGATATACTTTTCAGATCTGAGCTCTCAATGGGAAATTTTCAGTTTGGTGTGATTATTTCCTGTTTGTAATGTAATTTGGGAAAAGAAAATAATGTACACGTAGTGAGGCATTACAGCATGCATTCTGGTACTCGGTTCAGAGCATGTTTTTGAGTTTTTGGTAGGCTTAAGTTATTTCTTCGTAGACTTGGGCCAAAAGAAGCCTTTTTTTGTATGAAGCCTACTGTGTGCACTACAACAAAAATAATTTAAAAAATGGCTGTGTGTTGTGAAGAAAATACAAATTATTGATCCATAAGGCACAGTCCTTATTTATTGTTTAGGGTCATTGCCTCACAGCTTATCCACACTCAAAATATTTTAACAGCTATGGCTGATCCTTGCACAGTGTTCGCTTACCCAAAGTTAGCTGAAATTTATTGGTTTTTCTCTATATGTAGTTAAAATACTGTCATGCATAATGAGGGGTATTTGAATCCATCACAGCATTGATATTTAAATTTAGATCATGCATGGTATGCCATTATGTTTAAATTGCTCATATGTGAAGACTCTCTGCACACTGGAAAAGTCATAGTTCGCTAAATCATTTCATTTTCTATATCGTGTGCAGTCATATTTTCGTTTAAAAAACTTTCTGTTGTTTCTCCCCCATTTTATTTCATACTTTCCATATCCCATTGTGACTTTAGTATTTCACATTTTCAATGAAAACATGTATTATTGCATGAAACTGACAAAAGAATGTAGGAAGATTATGTGAATAAGGAATATCCCAGCTAGACAGGTCCTTTTTCTTGCTTTTTGATTTTATCATAGAGACATTTGTATCCCTCGCTTGAATATCCATAGTAATTTTCATAATACCTAACAAAATGTTATTCAGCTTTCTCTTATGCTTTTTAATTTCTTTTCTTGCAGTGTAAAAGGAATAGTAAATTTTACATTACATCTTTCTTATACTCTATTATTTTCTTGCAGGAGAAATTGCCCTGGTTGTCTTTCTCTTTCCCATTCTGTAACTCTTGTTAAAACATGGAATAGAAAAAGCATATTCTGACCAATAATATCTTGGTAAACAAATTATATATTTGTCTAGTTCAGTTGGATCAGTCACATTAGGGAATTTCATTGTTATCATGATGGAACCCCTCATTGAATGGAGCAGTTCAGCCCTCCAGGTAAAGAAAGCTAATTGTTTTACCAATAATTTTGAGTCATTACTCGTAAATAATGTGGTTTGTCTCCCTTCTTACATCCCCTTTGCTGCAATCTTCGACTTCAGCTCAGAATAGTGTCCTCTGACTGTTATGACGTGTGAGTTACATGTGTGACTTTACCTTTTCAAGAGCTTTTATACTTACATATCTTTGCATGGGATTTGTATTTTTACTTTGAATGTTTTACTGTAGAAAACCAAATTAAAAGTTAATACCAATTATAGGTGCTATAGATAGTTTTGTCTTTTGAGTTAACACGTGCTTCCTCTCATTATCTTTCATGTAATTTAATTGGAATAATTGTATGTTTATGGCAAGGCAATACATGTTTTAAAGGAGATACCAAGTGAATTATAGAAACTTAAATCTCCTGTGCATCATGCCCATTCCCTATTTTCTTAGAAAAGTTATAGAGCATTATGCTGTTTTGTAGTGAGCTGCTTCCTTTGCTGTGGATTATGTGTGAAGCTGTTTGAAAGTAGAGTTTATATTATGTTTGTAACAAATTTTTTTTAAGGGATGTAGAGTACCCTTCTAGTATATAGTCATAACTGAAAAAGTTTCTTAAGGTTTATGATTAATGGGTTTTCTTAAGGTTTACGTTTAATGGGTTTTCTTAGCATAAGTGAAGTTTTTCCTTTATTTTTTTCTCCCATCTTGGAGGTGTATAGTTATCAGAGTTTAGTTTTTGTATGTTGTCATGGATATATATATATATATATTTTCTCAATGTTTAATTGCCTTGCCTGCCTCATTTGCACACATCCACTCTCTAACTTGTTGAAGTAATTCACATACACATAAAGCAGTGATATAGAAGTATCACCAGAAAAATAAACACAGAAGCTACAAGCTTTCAACTGTATTTTAAGCCATTATTAAGGGTGTATAGTTGAACAGGAGAATCTATATAAAACTACAGCTCAGTCTACCAGAGGAACATGAAACTTTTGACAACTTAAGAGTAAGGTTAAGTGAACTTTTTATCTATGTTACTCAATTTAGGTTATGGTTGTCAGGTAGAGGGATAGATCACCTACACCTCACCTTACCGCTCAGATAGAGTGAGTTCAAGTATTGAATATATTCTCCTGTTCACTATTCTTTATCCTTGAGTATGGCTTGAAATACAGTCAGAAGTTTAGGGCATGTGGGTTTATTTCTCTCATTAACTTTTTCAAAACTAGCTGTCAAGTATAATATGCCAAAACCAGAGCCTACCATCCAAATCCAAGCTCCACAGATTACTCCATGGTTTATTTTGACTGCTTCTTATACCCTGGTTCAGCCCATTGAGTACATTGCCCCCTCTTTTCCACATTGATCAAATTCTTTCTGTCTACATTACACCTCTCACCTTCCTAAAGATAGCTTTATCTAACAAATCACTCAAAAAGGGCTAGCCTGATATCTCAAACACTACTTTAGTCCATTCTTCCATCTTATGAGTCTCCCCAATCCCTTCACTTCTGACAGATCCTCTTTGTCAGTCCATCTTCATTCAATCTTTATATGTCTGAGCCACTTCAACAAACCTAGGTCACCCCTCTCAGTTAGAGTGCATTTACCACTAAATCTCCAGCTCTGTCATTCCATTCATCAGTTCTCTTCACACTACATGTTTTCCTCAGACATTTCATTTCCAGCACATCCAACTTCTTCCTTTCTTTTGCATTCAAGGCCGAAGATTATCACTCATAGAATACTGTCATGAATATTATATTTGAAATTTAAATTTCATGTTGCCAACACCGTGAATGCAATGCATTCCAGTCCTTTTTTTTTCATGGCTCTGGTACTTAATAATTATTTGACACCAGTGAATTGCAACACACATGAAGTGACATAAACAAAAAAAATTTAATAATGTCATTTAATCACTGAAACTAAATGGAAGTTTCACTGATTAGATTCAGTTGAATAAACTCTGTTTTGCAACTATGATCTGCTTAATCTCGTTACGATTTAATGCATTATTTTATCTGTTTACATATTTTGCTGCTTAGGTTACATTCTTTTTATCAGGAGTTATGTTTTAATGGGGTTCCCAGGTAGATAGGAGCTGAAAAGAAACATAGATCAAATGTGAATTTTCTTTTTCATACACTGGACAAAAAATTTGTAGGTTGAGAAGCACAGTATTGCAATGAGAAACCTTTTTAGTACTTTACCTAATTAGAGGATAAAAGACATCCCCAAGCTTCAGGGCCTTGACCTTGGAAAAGGTACTTTTTTAATTTCATATTTTGACAAGTTAAATAGTAGGTATTAGTTGGTAGGCAACTGCTACCTAGGGAGATTCATTACCAGTACTACCCACCTGGGTATCAGAAGGGTTAGTGACAGCTGCGCAGTGAGCCAGCACTTCAATGGTTATCAAGGTGCACTCCTCTGACCAGAGTAGCTGTCTATTCTTTCTGCTTCACAAATGTACAATTTCTCCATGTCATAAGTAACACTGGACGACACAATTCATTCTTCTGAATTTTCCTGTGATGAGCATTATGCCCTAGCTCTGCCTTTTGACAAATTGGTAGGAGACATAGATAGAAGTAGTTGGTAGGAACATTATGCAGGGGTATTACATAGAAGTAGTAGGTTGGAACATAAGATAGAAGTCAGTAAGAAATTTAGGTAGGAACCTCTGGAAATACTGTGCTAGAGTTGCCCTCTGCCAGTGGCCTGTTAAGGGTAAGTCACTTAAAAGGCTGAGAAGTCACTGGATTTCACCAGTTATGAAGACACTTTTCCTGTGGCCACCCCTTTGAGGAAGTTCCTAGAGGGAACTGGCATCAGAGAGATAGGTAGATATACAGTATATTTAAACTGAAACATTTTGTAATATTTTATTGTATATTTCTATATTTCTTCTCTTTCTTGTCATCACTCGAGTTTTTCCCTTCCCTTATATATAGCAGTTTATTACATATGAATTTTATACTTTTTATTTTTCAAATTCAAAATTAAGTAAAAACATATAGTACCTTTAATAATATGAAATGTTAACGTGATATTCTTGTGATTTTTAATGCATTTGCAATAGAAATCAATATATCAGGACTATTAATATGAAACCTTTTTCAGTATTTATGAGCTCTGAGTTCCATTTTTTAAGTAGTAAAACTTTTCCTTAATTACATTATGATGGAAGTGATTAGCCAAATATAGTGTCTATATAACTGCCTTGTCAACTTTTTAATTGCACTAATTCTTCCTTAATTTGACATATTACCTGAATGCCCTTTGTTTCAGACGATGACATTCTATGAAGGGGGTGAAGCAAGCAATGGTGAGGCTCCGTCCATGTTAGACGCCTCAGCTTCTTCGGCTGTTGACACAGCATCAGACTTAGACACCTCTGTGAATGAAACGACAGCTGCCCCTGAGACATTGAAATAGTAACCTAGAGGCCTTACGGAACTCTCAGTTTTATTGATTAAAACTTTATTGTGCAAAACATGAAAGTAGAAATCATATGTGGGAGTCTGATAAGTAGTGTATAGAATGTAAAATTTGGGATTTTTACTTTTAAATAGCAAGGTATATATAATTTTTTTTTCTAGTTTAGATTTTTATCAGGATAATGAGATAGAAAACTTCATTGTATTGAAAACCATAGATCTGAAAGACTGGAGCACTTAATGATTTGTACTTTGAACAAAATATGCAAGTTGCTGTGTGAGATTGTCAGAAAAATGTGATATTAAGTGCATTTTTCAAAGGTATTTAGGTAACTAGTAGTAACTACTCTCATTTGACCATAACGATTGTATTTAAGAAGAGTAGCAGTCATACATTGGAAAATTCATTTGTCGTTCTAGCATTTTTTTTTTTATTACTCTTTGCCACATTTGATAAAGCAACATCAATCTTTGTGGCCATGTTTAAAAAAAAAAAAAAAACAACAACAGCATTGTCTGCTTTAAATGAATGATTAATATTTGGTTCAGAAGGAATCATTGCTGAACTTTATGGCATCCCTAAGGTACAGAGTTAGAGCAACTGGAACTTTCGTAGTGTGATAATATGTCTTGTACCTTTGTCACATATTGAAACCACAGTTGCCACTTACAGTTTAAATCAAAAGGTGAAAGTCTTCAAAACTTTTTAAACCATACTTTATTGCTTTAGAGGTATGAATTTTATTCTGTGATTTTAATCATACTGCACATGAAATTTTGAAGTGAAGGACAACACATTGGGTGTGCATTTCTTTTGCTGATAATTTTTATTTGAATGTTTTATAAATACTGGTGTTTTACAGCTGTAGGTTAGTTGAGCACGAGATTTGCTTCCAATTGAAAGATATTATCCTGTACACGTCACTGGTGATTGTTGTCTGGTACTGAAAAAGTCAGAAAAGTGCCAGTTTCTGTTATCCCAGTAATATTTGTAGCAAGGTAATTTTGCCATTTACAAATAGCTTATATATTTTTTCAGCAGAATCATGCTACCTTGAGACTTACTGATAAGAATAGCTTGGATTTATTTAGGGAAACTGCAGAATTAAGCTCACTTAACTTATTTAAAGCTAAGAACAGTATTTACCTTAAAAAGTTTACTTTTGAAAAGAATACCTAAGGTTTGTAAACCATGAACAATTCTTGACAACTTGTTACACTTTGACTTATTCAGGTTGTAATAACAGGAATTAGGTCTTGGAATCTGATTCAAGTTGTCTGAAAGTGTTAACCATTTGAAGAGTTTTCTCTTATACTAAACTAATATCTATTGATCAAGACCATTAGAAAATTTGTCACTAAAATGACACAGATTTGATCCTGTGATGTCTTTTTCTTATCTTGACTTATCTGAATTGACCCTTATCAAAGATAATGCCCCACCCCAGAGAGGATCGCACCTTTCAGAAATGGGAGAGAGCCTGAACAGATGATAGCTATATATCTTAGTGACCTGAAGTATCTGAGTATTTTTCTAGAAAGTTTAGCTTGTATAGCTGTTAGCCTTCAGTAACCTAATGCATAGTTTGGTTTACATTTTTTATTACATTTGATATATCTTTTTAATTAAAATCTTCAATTTTTGATGATACTTTTAGCTGTAACATATTAAAATTGAGGATTATATTGGGTAGCTTTGTACATGAACACTAATTTTTCAGTAATTAATATAGTTCTGTACAAAAAAGCAGTGATTATGAAGTCGTTAATGAGATTTTGGGTTTGTATATCTTGTAACTAATTGTTATCTGTCTTTATCCATAACTACATATTTGCACATTCATATATAAAGTAGGTATATATACCTCGCTGATGCGGGAAATGGCGAATAGTATGAAAGAAAAGAATATA
>JAUUDY010617019.1:15294-26613 GCA_032361765.1 Panulirus inflatus | reverse complement strand
CACAAAAGCATGTGAACAATTTTTCTTGCATATAAGCAGTAAGTGCAGCTCCCACATACTTATGACCCTCACTTGGCAGCAGACTGGGCCTTCTCTGCCTCCTCTGCAATTACTGTAGGTTTTGGTGTAAAGTTGATCACCTCTTGGTACACCAATTCTAGGAAGAAAAGGTAATTATCAATTCATAACAGTATAAAACATTTTTATTTGTAAACCATACGTGGAGAAAAATTGAGCTCCATTTTCAAATAAAGTTTCTTTCCAAATTATAATTTGGACCACAAATTTTAACCAAAACCTTTTGGTGAGAATAACACTTTATACATTTTACTAGATTTTGAAGCAACATGCATTAAATACTCATCAACTATCCTAACTGTGAAGAATTATGAATACTCCAAATTTATTATGTCCTATCTACATTCACTATGCCTTTTCTCTTCTTTCAAGACCCCTAATGTCAACCATGAAGGGTTATCTAGAATGGTTTCATCAGCAAAGGTGAATAACCTTGGACTTCTACAAAGTGTTTAATACTAAGAAGTCCCTTTTCTCCTTGACATGGCATCATGAATCTACCCTGGTACACTGGAACCAGTGCTCATCCCTACCTTTTCAACAGACCATCCAGACAAAACATAGAAAAGTTGAAGTCTGTAAAGGAACTTTCACAGAGAAGACGAAGTTATTCTGGGGAATAACATTACTTATGATAGATTCTTGTCCATTGTGTAAAATGTTGGAAGTAGAGAGATTTTGAAACTTCATGCAGTTTTTGGAAGTCCTTCTGCTGCCTTAATTCAACCTACTGCTTTGATTTAGTAATTCTGATAGTTAACATGTACCTTCAACTTTTTACTTCAAATTAACATTATGAACTTACCTTTCCACTTTTCAGTTGGTAGTTCCATGTCCTCAAAGGTCTGATCATAAGGTTCACTTTCAGGTTCATCTGAGGGGTCAGCATACTGAGTTAAGTATGGGTGTGCCAGTGCCTGTACTGCTGTTACCCGCCGCTCACTATCCAGCTCAAGCATCTTTTCCAGCAAGTCCACAGCTGTAACATCCATAACTTCATTAATACTAACAGCCCCTGTAAGAGTCTATGGGAACTGTGGGACAGGTGCCCTGTGCCAGAAGCACAAAAGGCTACGAAGCGACACTGGAGTTCACCAATTATGGAGACTCTTTGGCCATGGCCACCCCTTGAGGGAGTACCCTGAGGAAACAGGCATCAGAGATACAAACAGCTAGATAGATAACCAATGTTATGGAAACTAACAAGAAAAAGAGAAGAGATACCAAGAGAGTGGCTGGACCCTACCAATAACCTAATAATATTTCATCATAAATCTCCTCTCAAATCCCCATTCCACCATAATTCTACTCCCAATGCAATTACAACTTATCAAGATGCCTCAAAACTTCACTAGAACCTTATCTAAAACTGTCATGAGTCAAACTTTTCCATTTCAAAATGGTATTTCAAACTGGTAAATCTAATAACATAAGCAAACATGCACACATAAAGGGACAACCAATTACACTTATGTTTGATTTGGAATTATCTAGCCAGGAGGTAATAAGGCTAAGAAACTCAAAAACAAGGTGGAATTCAGTAGAGTATTCTTAAAGTGTGATAGACCAAGGGAAGAGTAGGGAAAAACTAATAAATATGGTCAGAGGGCAAAAATGGAAGGTGCTAAATGAGGCATGAGGACAGACCATCCCCGCCAGTGTTGCAGAGAGTTCAGGAATGTTAGACAACGGTAATGACAGACTGAAAGTATTATATACAAATGCTGACGGATTAGAAGTACATAGTAATGAGTTGGAATTGAAGGATTACATTACAGAAAATGCAAATGATATTACTGGAGCTGTGAATATAGAGCCTATGAAAGACATAAGATCTCACCTTTTCTGTGCAGAAGGGAAAATGATAGTATGGAGGGAAAGAGTAAATAAAGAAAGGGAAAGTTTAGCCCTCCTAATAAGAGAGAATCTTAACTTTCAGGAAACAGTAGGAGATGGCCCATTCACTTAATACATAATGGGAAGGTTTAGTGAAGATGTGTATACTTGTGTTGATATATAATCATCCAAAGAATACTAATGATCCAGAACAAGTATACGATAACAGTAATAAAGGAACAATCATGATGGTACATTAAGTAGTTAACCATGCACTTCCCAGAGAAGGTAAGTATTGATAATGGGAGACTAAATATATGAAGACAAACTGGCAGAATTATGATTCTCATGCTGACTGGGAATCTTGGAAACACAAGGTCCTTAAGTGTGTACCAGCATGTCAGTGAAAACACTAGAATGAGAGGAAATGATTCCCCCTCATTACTAAATCTAAACCTCACACAATACTGAAAATATTCTATATGTTACACTTATCAGAAAAAATTATCAAATAATGTTTAAATATGATCATATGGTAAACAAGTATGTTTAAAGAGCAAAGATGAGACAGGACTTGAGGAGGATATAATCGTAGAAACTACAGAGGACTTAACAATTTCTAGGGTAACATACACTGGGATATGGAGTTCAGTAGCTAGGAAAAAGGGTGTTGTGGTGAAAGGTTCTGTAAAATTTGCAGTAAAGTGGGAACATGAGTACATTTAGCCTTAAATGCAGGAGGAACGATTTAATCAAAGATGTAAAAGAGCAAGGGAGCTTAGAGATGTGCAATACTAGAGATACAAGTGACACTCCAGCCAGCCAGCTTATGCAAAGCATCAGAGAGTGAAGGAATGTGTATAGCTACACCCCATATCTGAATAATCAATGCAATCATCTTAGTCAAATTTCAGAACATACCTAAGCAGAACTGTCTTACCTGTGAAAGGAATGTTTTCACAGTGTCCAATAACAAAATGCTGTAATATGAAATAAACTGAAAATTGTTTTCTATGTACTACAAATGCATACACAGTATAAGCATACAAAATCAGGTTGCAGAAACCGTGAAGAACATCACAAACAAACTACTTGATACCACTAAGGACTCAATCCTCGTCAAACTGCACTTGGAGAATTTCAACAACAATCGCAAACTGGAGGGCAATCACATTGTTTTGAAAGTCTCACTTCCATGCAATAGCTATCTATTTGACAAACTTTAGATATGCTGACAGTTGAGTGTACACAAAATCTTTTGCTTCTATAAGTAGGAATAATATTTCCTTCACTCTCCCACCTTAATGCAATATGATGAATAGAGCAGAATAGTTTTAGAAAAAATCTACTTAAGTAAAGCATAAATGTTTAACAAAGTCAATTCAAGTTTTTCATACACATTTTGCACAACACATTCTGAAAACTTTTCAGGCACACTTGGAGTATTTGTCATCACAATGAAAAATACTTACAGCCACTGCTCACCAGTATAGAAGCTGGCAATTATCAATGCTCATTGATCACAGAAGAGTCTCACAAGCATAAGATTATTCTAAAAATGCTAATAAACTGCTCCTAAAACTATACTAACCAAGGGGATTGGCTCCTCTGAAAACTTGTCTGAAGTCTCTCTTCCTCATGTGGGGCAGTGAACGAATGTAGTTTCGTGCCTGTAAATGTGACCATCATTAAAAGAAAATGGATTTTGTACCTGAGAGACTACTCTGGTACTAGACAAGGTGATCCAAGAAAACCAGTTTAACAAGACCTTGTACATTTCTAAAAAAAACAGGTACAGAAAATCTTCCATAAACTTGATAAAATGGTCCCCTGCCCCAGTGATGACCATATGTTAATAGATAACTATTATTATAAACATTATTATTAAACACTGATCTGCCATGTTATTATAGTCTGCTAACAGGTAACTACATGCAGGGTGAAGGTAACAAACTCATCCTCTGCCACTGTTAGAGAGTTTCTCATGTACTGGTTAATCAATGGACCAAATACTATCAACAAGCATTACCTGACTGCTAAAAAACATGCATTTAAGGAACAGTCTAAAAAAGCTTCTCAAAAGGCTATCTGAAACATTTTCTAGCATATCAGGGACAAAGACTGTTGCAAGGTGATATTACATGGCTGTCCTTAAATTCTGTAGTAAGGAAAAGGCTAGAGGTCATAGGATCCCTAGCAATAGGGAGTATTCATATTCAAGAAAGGTAGCCCATTAAATCACTAGACTGTTGTTCTCAAAGCAGATAACCTCTAATCTCAAGACAGGAGACCTGGGAGTAAAGCTTTGAGATTCTGCTAGGTAAAGAATCTGGACTTATTCTTGAAACTTAGCATTTTTTTCATATTTCAGTTTTCTGCAATTTTTCAGACAAAAATCTCATTAAACATGAAACAGCTTGGAGCTCAGCATAATAATAATGTATCTAGGGTATTTCCTACACCCATATTCAATATTCTTAAACCATTCTGAGAGTGATCTAACTCCAAGAGCAAGAACAAAAACTTTACTGATACTCTGTATTTCAGAAAACTGAATACTATATATCAATTTCTGAAGGTAAAGAAGGTTTCCTTAATATTTCATTAACATCCTCTAAATTCTCTGAAACAATGTTATAGCCTGGAAATTAATATTATGCAAAGTAGCCATAAACAAAGAAAATTTTCTGCTTGATTTGCAGGAACTTGAAAACTTTTTGACTTCGGATCATTAACTAATAGGCTCCCACAAAGAAAGATGTATCTTTTTAATATATACAGTACATCAAATATCACATACAGTAATAAACAAGATCTGAGTAAGTTCTCTAAAAAATACATTACCTACGGAACACTGCTTTCTAATGGAAAAGGCAAAACCAAGTAAAAATCATGCAGCTCACAGATGATATTTTATAAAGAATTTGTTTTGGGCCACTTGTTCGCCCTCTGAAGAATCAACACTTCCAAAGAATCAGATGAAATGTAAGAAAGTAACTGAAATTACCAACTGAAATGAAGAACCTGCTTATAATAGAGCCCCTTTGATTCCAATCATGATGCATACATGCCCTGGGGGTGATCAGGTATTAAGAAATGGAGAGCAAAGTACCCAACTAAGCAATTTTCTAAACACATAAAGTCTTCATTAACAGGAACCAGACATTTCCTGAGGCAGCATATGAATACACTTGTGATTTTCCTCTAGATGGCCCCTTGGCTTGAAATACCTGGTCTACTGAAATATTGTCAAAATAGAATATGAATGGGAATGATAACCCTCCCATAACCTGACAGCTAAATACATGGTGCATCTTCTTGATTTTTAAAGTGCAAAACTTCTTTAGGAACACTTTCTTCTGATGCAGGCCAATGCCAATAACAGCAACCAGGTGGGACATGAAATGATTCACCCTTTAGCTATGGCACCAGTTATGCAAAATGCTTTCAATAATTATCAAACCGCAAGTGCGATAAGAACTCCAAATGGCTTCCTAAATTCCTCAACTTGCTATGAGACAGAGAAAGAAATCTCACAAACCTAATATGATGATTAAGGATGAACTACAAATAACCTTCCAACCCTAATATGATGATTATGGATCTGCAAGCTGAACTGACATGATGTAAGAGGTGTTGATCCTCTAATTATTGAGCAAGAACGATCCAAAATAAAGTCTAGGGATACCAGAGTACTTGGTTGCTTCTGGCAAGAAATGAATTTATCTAAATAACGAACAGGGACATTAAACATTCCAAAATGTAATACATGTGCTAAAAAAATGAAACCAACTAATGAATCAAAATGTCTCATGAGAGAGAAAGAATTTAACCTCTTTCAATTAATCACTTCATTCACTCTGTCATGTCAGAGAGAGTGCTCAAACTTAAGGGAACAACATATTTCCTTCCGCAAATGGTACATTACTATCTTTTGACAAGGAAAAATCAGTGCTTTTCTATAACTATCACAGATTTGCACTTTTCAGTGATCACAGGATAAAACTATGACACAGAGAAAGGGAAAATTTGTTTCCTATTTTTCAAAATAATATCTTTAACGGTTTCATATCACTGGAAAACAAATATAAGGGATATAAATCAAAAAGAATGTGTGAAAAATTATCAGTCTTACTCTTGATGGAAAAACCAGAAATCATAAAGAATAACACTAACTCAACACTAAGGTATACATGGTCTGTATCCAAGGACTATGTTCACCGGAAATGAAAACCATGCGTAAGTTTGATATCCAAGGATTCTGTCCATGGGAAGTGAAAGTGTTTTAAATGCATGAATAAGTTCTATCTAGTGATACCTGAACCTTAGAACATGGCTCAAACAGCCACTTAACTTAAATAGTCGCTGAAACAGGTCAAACAGTCACTTAACTTAAACAGTTGCTGAAACAGTGACTTAACTGGGCTCAAGCAGTCAATTAACTTTAACAATCACTCAAACAGTCACTTAACTTAAACAGTTTCCTTCAACTAAAGATTCAAACAGTCACTTAACCCAAACAGTCTCCTTCAACTAAGCAATAAATATCTATGACAAAAGCTCTAAATTTTCAGAGATTAATGCGTCAGTGGACAGAGCACACATCCCCACAAATTGAGACACAGTGGCTAATACAGACAGCTCAGGAATGAAAGGTAATGAATTACATGTAACTACTGTATGGTAACTCAAACAAGAATAGTAACAAGTATACTTGGCAATGATACTCAGTACCTAACAGTGCATACTGAGTAAATGCTGTTGATACAAAATAGGTTAACAGACAACAATCTTGAAAAAAATTACCCAAAACAGGACCATCACTTCAATAAAGTATGCCACATCCTTGACCTGTTACTGATATTCACTAGCTGGAAAGAGCATTTGTCTTAACTCCAAATTCTTGTGGTTACACATCAGTTAGTCATTAAAGCAGGAATCACACGACCTGTATTTTCAGCAAAATACAACAAAAACATGTGGGATGCTATCTTACTTCTATGATGTTCTGAAGACTAATCATGACTCTCAATACTGTATATCACTCGATGGTCTATCTTCAAATAATCTACTGTACTTCCAAATAAGGTGATGCCAATATTTCGCTACCACCTATTGTCACTGCTTAGAAGCAAGGTCTGTACTCAAATTAACCAGAAGCATTCCTTTCCTAACCTGCACTCAATATGGGTTGCCCTTACAATTACTAAAGTGTGGCTTCTCTCAATCTGGGCCATAACTCATGGGTCAGTAACAGGCTTACAAATTTACAATCTCTAATAAATTCAATAACAATGACCAAAGATTAATTCTAAATACAAAGGGATACTAAGCTATGCTAAGGTTCACTAGAGATAGCTGGCACAGTCTATAACTGCCTCAAATTCTCCAAGTATCGTTTCCTATGCTGGACACTGAATGGACAACTGAATACGCAAGACTACAGAATTGAAGGTAGCAACCAAATATAAGTGGGAGTTAGCTGTCACCATTTACAAGTCACCCCTTATAATATGGCAGAGTTTTTGCACTTCATATTGTTACATTCCATGTTGCTGAATCCCATCAAGTATTAACATGTGGTCATTACTGGTGGTAGAAAGAATAAAAATAGCTCTATGGAATACTTTCCTTTTGATTATTTGTTAAACTGTATTCTGGACATATGCCTTGTATCATTGGTGTCCTCAACTGGCTGTCAAGTTCAGAAAATATGTACCAAGCACACTCAGCAAGTATTACTATTAATATTTGTCTCAAACCTATACATTAAAATTCTGAAACGATTATCTATATAGGACAGGATGTTCAAAAAGTTTTTATGGAATAAGTAATGTTTCAACTTAATAAACACAAATACATAAATAATGTAATGCACAGGAACCTTTGTATTCATATGGTGATAAAACTACAATCAGTCATACAATCCTAAGATCCCTTTTATGGGGCTCTTGCAGCTTCAAGGCTACACTAAAATCAGCATGATGAAGTGATGGACTCCTTTGAAGTGACAAGTACCTCAACAAGATTGTATTCCTTTTTGTCCAGCAGTGATGATATAACCTAAATAGAGGTGATTCTTCACTCATGGTGCAATGACATGCAGTTGTATGTGAATATCAAGATGTAAGAAAGCAAATAACAATCACTCGTTACTAAAACATTGGGTCTCAGACCTATAAAGAATAATCACAGCACTAGTGCTCCCTGAATGATGAAAAAGCCAAGTAAATGTAAAGGAACAAGGTGAGGGAAAAATATTGATAGATAAGGTAAATCATATACTCACAGGAAAATAATGATCTCAGCAGATGTAATGCACTTAAGCATAAAATGGCAAAAAATGAGTTTGCAAATTCTAGTTTTATATGCTTGGTTTTGAGGCAATTTTTGTAAGCACAAAGAGGAGAATGGTAATGCAATAATGATAATGCATATGTCTATGCAACAACTGTGGTTCAGTAATAATGAAACTGAAATAAACTCTGGACATAATCTATAGAGAAAATAAATAATATTTGAATCTAGATATGAGACATGAAGTTCTATGAACAGGGAAAGAAAAAGACTAACTTGGAAAAAGTAAGGAATTTAGAAGAAAAAACATGACAGAACATGAAATTACAGACAGAAAAAGTAACAAAGGAAACAAAGAGCAATGCGAAAAACAATAAAATCATAGAGGAAGGAAAATAATCACCGAGGAATAAGTAACACTGATCCTTATTAGACTATGGGGCATACATGGTAACACGGTGAGAAAGGATTTAAAGGAAAAACAGCAATTTCTGGGTTATGGAAGAATACCTATTACTACAGATAACTTAATAAAAGCTAAGACCAAAACAACACTTTCATTTACTTTATAATGCATAATATATTACTTGAAAAGTTATCAAGATCACATGATTCTTTGCAAAATAAGATCTATAACAACTTAACTAAGGCAACATGAAAACAGATAAGAGATACCAATAAAAAGAGGGATCTTATTAGGTCCATATATACATCAGGAGAAATAATAATTTCAACAAACTATTCCAAAGGTCTTGGCATAAAAAAACGAAAAGTTATAACTATTGTTAATAAAAAAGAAATACTTTCCTTTGCATTTCTTCCAATGTGTAAACATTAGCATGCATTCTATCACAGTACAACCACCAGAGCTATATCCCTCTGTTATGTTCTTTAAACACAGTTTCAAAAGTAACAACATATGTTACAAATATCACTACTTGTTAAATCTACAAATTACCTCTTCACTGGTGATTTTAGCGAGCGTTTCTTCATCAGGCGTCCCAGCAAGAATAAGGATGCGCGTTAGTTGGTCAATGTCTGAGACGCCAGGTTAAGGCTGCTACAACGCATGTTAGAAGGAGCAGAGCATCAGAGTTAAAGCCACTGAGAAGCCAATTAACAGATCTAGACACCTGTATAGTTTATCTAAAGAGTACCTAAAATTACATTAGTATATTCACTATGGACTACAACTGTCACAGTTATATCTGCAAACTATTCAATACACACCATTCTTCTAAAAAGTGGATTTTAAACACTGGAAAGCAAAATTCCTAACATGGCAGACCAGTTCATGTCAAATACCCTAAAACAATGAAATGGGAGAAGATTAAAGGAATTCTTTTCTTAACTCAGTGAAATCTTGTTACCTTCTGACCAATACCTGGCAGTCCATAACCCTGAATGCTGAGTTGAAATAATCATACAAGCAGTAAAAATTCAAAACAGGACGAACAATATGTACTTCTAAGGCTCTCTACACATGCATAGTTTAGAAGGTTAGGTTGTCCAGGAACCCCAACTGATTATGAAAATATCTATGTCCACCAACTGGCAAAAATATTAACTGTCAAGTTATCAAAATTCAAAATTGTGTA
Source organism: Panulirus inflatus (assembly GCA_032361765.1). NCBI lineage: Eukaryota > Metazoa > Arthropoda > Malacostraca > Decapoda > Palinuridae > Panulirus > Panulirus inflatus. Next base: position 16,804 of record JAUUDY010617019.1, on the reverse strand, counting down.
ACTTAGCTGTTTAATTCTCAACTCAAAATCACTGATACTGAATATCAAGCACCTAGCATAATCTATCTTTGCAAGAATCACAGATTGTGTTTTGCACTATAAAGTACTATCTGTCCAGTTGGTGTTCAAATCCACAGCCATTCACCACATAACTTAATGTTTCTCTAACCACAGTGAAACTTCAGGATTTCACAATAATTGTGGATTATCATCATTCCTATACATAAGGCTGAGAAGCATACACCACATCAGTTTTGTAACTAACAACACACGAGGAATTAATGTGGTTGGCATTACATCTCATCACCATCTAATTCTTCAGTCACACAGATTAAGTGCCTACCGATAAATTATATGAACTGGGAGCTTGTCCTGTAGGAAGAGTAAGCAGGACTCAAACATCCAACCTTGACTTTAGAAGCTGAGCATTCTAGCCACTATATTAAAAAAAGATTAAACCTGAAGCTGACTGACAAGTCCAAACATGGAACAATGGAGAGTTATACCATACTTTAAACTAAATCTTACAGGACTGTCATGGTGCACTCCACTTTTCTCTACTTTTTATAATGTATCTATTAATCTCATTTTCAAAGGACATGACAATCTGCAATCATTAACAGCTAAATGCAAAGTTATGTCTTGTTTCTTTTGAACATTATACATTATCTAAAATAACATCTTTAGAGTACTTAGGAAATTCTTTTAGGATTGACATTGAATACATCACACAGAAAGGTTACCGAAAAAAAGAAAATAATAAAAAAAAAGGCTGCTGGAAGCAATACCAGCACCCTGGGTACTTTTAAACACACACACACACACACACACACACACACACACACACAAGTGGATGATTTTCTGCAAAGCAGAAATTACCTCAAGTGAGAACCAGCATAATTTTCAGGAAAGAAAGAGTGAACTCAATCCTGGACAAAATGGAAGGCTGGGTGGACTGTATGTAACTGGGCTGACAGAAAACATCTGACACTCATGGGAAGCTGATTAAAAAACTGAATCAACAGGCAGCAAGATGGGATGGAAAACTCCTATGATGGATAAAAGATTATCTTAGTGTGAGGGGAAAAAAGGACACATGTTATAAGAGTCCCTTCCAAATGGGCAGATGTGACCAGTGGAGTGCCACATGGTTTAGGTGTAGAATGATTACTTTTCCTGATCTATGTTAATGACTTGCTTGAAGGTATGGATTTCTACCTCAATATGTTTGAAGATAATGCAAAGGTCATGAGAAATGAAAAGCAAGGACTGAATCAGATTATAAGAGGACCTAAACAGATTACAACGTTGGTCTGAAACATGTTTAATGAAAGTTAACCATAACATATGTAAAGTAATGAGGATGGGACAAAGCAAACAATGGCCTCAATATGATTATTACCTAACAGGAAATGAGCGTCAAGATTCTGAGGGCGAAAAGGACTTGGCAGACATCATCCCTAAACTGTTGCCAGTGTCCAATTTTAGGAAAATAATATGGAACACAAAC
>JAUUDY010617019.1:0-15284 GCA_032361765.1 Panulirus inflatus | reverse complement strand
ATCAATTCATATACTACTTAAGGCCAAAACTAGAAAAAAACTCAGGTTAGATCATCACAACTAAATAAGCACAATGAGCTATCAGAGAAGGTAATTACAAACACATACACACACACACACACACACACACACACACACACAGCAAAAGAAAGCCCCGATAGGCTTATAATGCAGCAGATATTAAGCTGCATGAATCTGTGTGAGAGTGACTTGGGGGTTAAAACTATCCCTAACATGTTGCCAGAATTTCACTTTAAGAGAATTATTAATGAGACCAACTGTCTGCTGGCAAATATCAGAATTGCTTTCACCAATGTCTGCTGACAAACATCAGAATTGCTTTCAAGTTCATGGATAAGGAAATGATTAGCAAGCTGTTTGTGTTATACATAAGGCCACAGTTAGAATACCATTCTCAAGTTTGGTAACCATACCCAAAGAAGCACAAAGAACTCAAAAGAGAAGGTCAAAGGGAAAGCAACAAAAACAGTCCCAGAATTAATCAAGCTAAGTAACAGGGAAAGGTCAGATGCCTTAACTATGCCCAATCTTGGAAGAGAGAAGGGTAAGGGGTGACCTGATCATCACCTTTACATTTGTTAAGTAGGCTGAGGAACTAAGCAGTGAGTAGTTCTTTGAGATGTAAGAATACAACAACTAAAAGACATAACATGATATAAAAGATGAAAATTGATAAAGATATGAAAAAGTACATTTTCATATTCATTTCTCAAAATAAACAAATATGAGAAAGTACTTTTATAGTTTAAGAATAATGGATGAATGGAGTAAAATGACTGGAGACATGACTAATGTAGACAACATAAAGAAATTTAAGTTGTTGACAATAACATTGAAGAGATGGACCCATATGAGTGTAAAACTCCATACCTACATAGTACAACAAGGTAATTATACACACAAAACACAACCTCTAAGTTTTTAAACAGATTGATGATGGAAACACTGTAGGGACAGAAAAAACAGAGGATATAACATATAATTAAGCAAGAAACTTGATGAGAAAGATGTAAAGAAGTACTTTTACAGCATGAAAGGTGAATGAATGAAATAAACTGAATGAGGAAAGTAACTGCAGACAGCAAACATTAGTTTAAAAAGCTGTATGATAACGGAGAACATTCAAGAGATGGGGCCCATATGTATAATACTCCCTCCCTATAGAATACAAATAAACAATTTCAAGCACATACACTAAAAAAAGAAAAAAAATGTACACATCTGATCACCACTCGCACCAAGGGTTTTCAAACTGGGTTCCACAGAACCCTGGGGTTTGGTGGAATTCAAATAATCATATAAAAAAATTTCATAAATTACACAGGTAAGAATTAAAATGAATAAATATTTTGCTCTATTACTATATGCTTATATCAGAAAAACTCTACTTCATGGTCATGATTTTCTTTTCTTAAAGTTTTAGTAGCTTCAGTAAGTTTAAAAACCCCTGTCCTACACTAAAAATGGGACATCAACCACATTAATTCATATTAATTGATAAAGAGTTAAAATTAAAGGCCATTTCTGCAAACCAAACAATGTCTAAATTCATAAACCTTTGCCAGTCAACAAAGCAAGAATCACTTAAATTTTACAAGATTTACAATAATCTAATGGTGAAATATCATCTTTATGCCATTTTATCTACAATGCTAATCTAAGTAGACATTTCAAAACAAAACAAGGAATAGCTTCGTCACTGTCTGTCAGTCTAAGATCAGCACCTCCTTTGTCAACATGTAAACAATCTTGGTGACTTTGTTCTAATGTAACTGCAGTGTTTATCATGACACAAAGGTCTATCTTTTTGCATTAAATCAGTGCTAATAAGAGTGGTATCAGTGTTGAAAATATCAAAAGATCCAGATAACACATCAGCATTGTTAAAAAGCTGAAAATAATTGCACCTCATGCAAGTCCTATTTTTGAACAAGTTATTCAGGTGACTCTAGGTAACCCTGGAGATACTTCCATCTGATTCAGAGTAATCTTTATAAGTCACTGAACATCTCCAGCAACAAAAGAATAAGGTAGACCTCTATTACACTTGTTAACATTTCACTTATTAATATTTCTTAGAAAAATTCTGGATAAAACAGAATTTGGCTTCTAACAGATCCTTCTCCCCAATCAGTCCATTAGAACATAAGTTTACTGTACAGTACTGTACTGGACTGCACTGAACATACCATATACATATGGGGAGGGAAGAAGCTAGCCATATGGCACTGTATTGAAGGGAGAACAGGGGAGTTAAGGGTAGGGGTGCTGAGGAGAGAAGGGGACATGAGGAGTATCCAATGAGTACCTGTGATGAGACATTGTCAGAGTGGCAGGGCTAGCATGTAGAGCTCACAGAATAGCTTCCTTGATTAATACTACCGTTCCTCACCACCACCACACACTTTACATTGATATTAATCCAATTCATCATGTTTCAACCTCACCCATATGTCTATTTTTCTTTTAAATGCTTCTTTAGTTGGACTATGTTTCTCCTGGAACTACATTGAGTAATCTAAAATTTTTGCTGGACTCTCATATATCTTTATTTGATGTCTTTTTGGTATATTCCTTCATTCTATTCCAGAATCTGTGGATGTTGAAGCAAGGAAGAAAGGATAAGGTATTGTCTTATAATCAATGTTACTGACAACAAATACAAGGCTTTGCATATGAATGATTTGTGAAATGTCTTAGTCAATTATCAGTTCTCTGGCTGGAGTTCAATCCATCATCTTGAAAAAGTAAAAAAATTGGTTCTGTATATTTTTCCTTTCACTCTGTTCAAAGTAGGTATCATTTTCCAGTCCATGAGATATGGGTTTAATCAATACAGATCAAAAGAAATCATGATATATATTTCATTCTATATAGAAAGCCTTTAACTATAAATTATCTTAATTATATAAATGTTGTTATTATACCTGCTCGCCTTTCCTACCTTAAAGTGGCAGTGTCAGGAATTGATGTCTTATATATAAAAAATCAAATTCTTATTAGCAGAAACCAGAGACTGAGACAAAAGTTCAACTATCAAAACAAAAACTGTATAGACATGATCTTAAAATAAGCATGTTCAAAGAATAAATTTCTTTCTGCCGTTCCTTTATATGCCCTTGAAAATTAACATGATTCCAGGATGCTGATTATAGCACCAAGTACTTTCCATGTTTATATCAAACCGGATAGAAATTTTTCAAACAAATTCAATTGCCATGCAGTACTGCATATCACTACATGCATGAAGCATCATGAATTTTTTCACAAAGATGCAGAATTAACAATCACTAGTTACATGCATTAAGGATGCATATACAAACATCCACACAAACATGTATGTATATTGTACATTACATGAATGAAATATTAAGTATATTGTATACATCACATATTTGGCAAAACTAGAATATGTTTCTCAAGTTTAGTTAGAGCATCTCGAGACAAAATTAGCAAATACACCCCTTGAATTAAGAAAACTAAATTACAATGTGAGGTTAGAGGCCATACATACATAAATTTGTCAAATATATAAGAGAGAAAAGTAGGGGGCAAAGTTATAATCCACTACGATGATGTCAAAAGTAAACAGGTCTTCAAAAGATGTAAGAACATAGCAATCAGAGGCCATAACACGATAATGACAAAATAAAAACTGATATAAATGAGGGAAATACACCGAGTGATGAAGGTGCGAAGCAGAACAAAATAAGTGATAATGATTGGGCCCCCAGGAGTACTAAATTCCTTGGCTGTACAATACAAATAGGTAATTAGACATGTAAACTTATGAATTTCAAACAGAAGAAAGGTTAGAATTTAAAGAACTTGAATTTAAAGACCAAATAAGAGCAATCTAAGCTGATAACACTGGGATAAGATGAAGTTATTCCTTTGTCTATTCCTGATGCTTCCCCACTAATGCAGGAAATAGCAAACAATTAATTTGCTTCATTCTTAAAAAAAGCCTCATCCGCTTGGTCTCCCACCATTTTAAAAACATACATAAGTAAGCTGCAAACCACACAAAACAGTGCACCACTGGCTGCCAAGCAACCACAAACACCCAACACCTACACAATCCCACCAAAACATGCTTTGTATTCAATCTATGTTGCAGCACAACATACTACTCCATAACTAATTACCAACCCTTAACTAGAAACAAAAGGCATACCCCTGTCTCACACTTTAACAACCTCTAATTCCCAGATTCCTCACCCAAACAGTTATAAAACTGACAATAAAACAATAAAAGACATACACACAAAAAAACAAAAACAATCAACAGCTGCCCTACCAACTCAGTCTTCAACTCCATCCCACCAGACATACAACCACAATAAGCCACACTCCCCTGACAAACATGAGTCACAGTTACCTGTCTATGCTCTGGACATCACTCATCCCAAAGCACCACAAACATTGTTTCACCATAAACCAAGACCCTCCATGAAATATGTCCATGTGCTCATGATGTGTGCAGACACACTTGACAAACCACTTATATGTTGTTCAAGATGTCACTGGAAAACAGCAGTCATGGAGTGGACAAAGGCAAATATTGCACTTGACTATAGAAAGGAGACTAGGGTAGGTGATGCACTACAAACCAGTTTCCCTGATAAGTGTAGTCTGTACAGTGATGGAAAAGATAAACAGAAAGCAAAAAGCAAATGTATGAATTCCTGCACAATTGCAATTATCTAATTGGTACACACCATGGTTTCAGGGGAAAAATGTAATCTATAATGAACATCTTAAACTGTCACTAATCTGCCGCCAGAGTCCCACTTAAGAGAATGTTTGAGGATACCAAGTGTCTGTTAGTAATCATTAGAAATGAATAAAGTTCATGAATAAGGAACTACCCAGCAAGCTGTTCACATACATAAGGCCAAAACTGGAAAATACTTAAGGTTGGTCAACGCACCTAGAGCAGAAGTAAACAGCTAACAACGAACTGAGAACATAAAAGATAGTAAGATAGTACCAGAATTAAGATAGATGAGTTAAAGAAAAGGCTTGAACACATTTGCCCATCTTGGAAGACAGAAGAGTATGGGGGCAACCTGGTCACAACATTTATGTCTTTAGAATAGACTGATGATGTGGATATAAAAAGTTATGTGAGAGATAAAGGAAAAGAACAACCAAAGGACAAAATGAAATAAGCAAAAAACCTGTTAAAACTGATGAGAAATACTTTTATTCATAAGAGTGGTGGATGAATGGAATTAATTTACTGAAAACCTGGTGAATGCAGATGATACAGAAATTCAAGAACTTGTATGATAATAGGAAATGTTCAGAAGATGGAGCCCCATGAATGTAAAGCTTCATACAGAGCAAAAAAAATAAATATGAACAATTACACATACAATACTGTTTTTCATTGACGAGTGTTGCTTGTAATACTCTGAAAAAGATAATTACAAAGCAAATAAATGACTTACAAAGGAGAACTTCTAAACTTAGAGACAACAAGGCTCCTGGGCAAAGAGGTCTTGCATCATGAACCTGTAAACTTTTACATGGTCAGCTTGGTCTTAGAATAGGGAGATCGACAGGTACACCATGTTCCTAAAGCACCACAAAGCCTTTGACACTTTACCCCATCAGTGACTGATGAAGATGATAGATCTAAAGGCAATTATAAGATGTAAACTCCTTTGCAGCATAAGGGTTACTGTGTGAGGGAACAAAGAACACAGATAAGAGGCATATTCTCATAATGACTCTGAAGTTATAAATGAAGTGTTGCACGGCTCTGTCTTAGGCCTACTGCTATTCTTAGGTCATGAAAGAAACAAGGAATGAAAATCATGCATCATCTTACAAGGAGACCCGCACAAACTCTAAAGTTGATCAAATAAATGGGGGGTAAGATTCAATCTATGTTAGTGCAAAATAATGAGGTTGAGAAAGTACACAGCAAAAGAAGCTCTCATTATGAATACTATTTGAGAGGAATGAATCACAGGAAGTGATATGTGAACGAGATCTAGGTGTTGATACTGTACCTAAACTGTCGTCAGAGTTTCCTATCAGGAGAATTGAGAAAGAAGTCAACTGTCCACTGGCAAATATGAAAATTGCATTCAAGGTCTGGATAAGGAAATGTTAGGAAAAATTCTCTCCCTCCTGCTGAGAAGTGCACCCTAGACTGCAAGCTTATGTTCATCCATGCAGGCCTATCATGTACCAGTAAAGGCGGGTTGGGGAGTGGTTTGTGAAGGGGCCCCTGAATAACATATCTTTTCAATGTCATGTCTGAGCATGCAAATTCTTACGAGTTTAGTAACAATTGGGAGTGAAAATATCTTATGTTGCTACCCTTAGTAAACTAAAATTCTAAAATATGATACATTTATAGGATATCCAAGCAAAAATAATGTTATTAACTGGGTTAAGAGAGTAAGAATGTCTAAGAATCAACATAAAGATGTGTAAATATGAGAATATATAACATATGGTAAAATATATACAACCAGAGACAACATAGATGATTATTCAATATTTCTTGGATAGATCCTATTTTCATGCCAGCAAGCTATATCACAGTTATTCTTGCTGATTTGGGGTTACAAGTTAAGATCTTTAGCATTACTGAACTAAGAAAATAGGGAGCAATAAAAGAAAGCAAGGAACTTAGTTCAGATAGGATGACCAGCAGTGGCAGTAGTGACAGTCAAGTCAACCATATTAAACAACTAAATTTTTCTATAATCTCAACTTTTTCAATTATATATTAGTAAAAAATGGATTCAAGCCAGGGAAAGTATCATGACCAGCAAACTATGACCAGATGCACCACAATAAAAGAAAAAAGAGAGATGAAGCACAAATCACCAGACATCAGTAGTTTGGAGATGTTTGAAAAAAGAAAAAAAAAAAAAAAAAAGGGAAAGTATCAGAAGTATGCATAATATGAGGTGGAAATATGGAAAGAGCAATTAATCTAAAGCTCATGAAAGGTGTCACAAGATAAGGGAGGAATCTGAGGATTTGATAAATATGGTCAATGGGTATGAACAGAGATTCAATATAGACAATGGCTTTATGAAGGTACTTAACCACATGATCAAAGGTAAAGACTTTAAAAATCATATTATGTCACAAAGGTCTTTTCTAGATGACCAAGAAGCTGTTCAGTTGGGGGAAATGACTGTAACTCATACTGAATCTACTGAAATTAGTGGGCAGGAAGGTGCAGAAGAAGCAATTTCAGCAACAGATTAACAGACATAGAGCAACAAGATTGGTGTGATAGAACAAAGCCTTGAAGTTGTACAAACTAGGATACATATTAGAAATGGAGTAATCATGGAAGTTTATTTATCAACAAGTTGATGAAACGTTTAGAAAAGTGCTTGTAAGCTAGAGTGGAAATTTTAAGGAAAATCATAGACACGGAGGTTGACAATTCAACACTGAAGGATCTAACTGAAATGTGGGTGGACCAATATCAAACAGACTTGTAAAACAGAAAGCTGCCAAACATAAATGCCATTATTTTTGGTCTGGAAGATAATAAATCAGATGAAGAAAGGGGAGGAAAAAGATTATTGGAGGCTACAGAAGTGACAGACACAACCATGGTGATAAAAAAAAGGAAGAATTGGTGGGTATGATGAAGATATAAGGGATCCTACCAGTTAAGGCTACTTTTGACTCTTTTGCTATTGCTACCCCCTTAAGGGAGTTCCCAAAAGGAACAGGAGCCAGAGATACAGGTTGAAACATAGATTGACTTGAAGCTATTTAGCCAGGATGTGACAGTACTTAGGCAAACAAACTTTAAGACAAGGTAGAATTCAGTGGGGTAGTCATATAATGTGACAGATCAAATGAAGAGAATGAGTAAAGCAAAGAATAGAGTCAGAATACGATAAACTGGAGATGAAAAATGAAGCAACAGGACAGAGAAGCCCTGCCAAGACTGCTAAAAGGTTACGAGTGTTAGGGGCTGGCACTATCAGACTGAAATCCAAGTATATGTATGCTGCTGGATTTGTATGTAATGGTAAAGAGCTGGAATGCAAGGCCTGTACAAGGGTAAGTGCACCTGATATTGTTGGAGCAGCAGAAACATAGATTACTAAAAAGGCGAGATCTCACTTGTTCTGCGTAAAGAAGTATACAATGCCAAAGAGGGAAAGCAAAGGCAAAGGAGGTGGAGGACTAGTCCTTTTCATAAGAGATAGCCATAAGATTCAAGAAATGAAAGACAACCCATTCAAGCAATACATAATGAGAAGAGTACCTACAAAAAAAGACGAGTGGTGTTGATATAATTCTCCAAGGAATTCAAGCAATCCCCAAATTTATACAATGCTAACAGTGTGAGGACAATCAGGATGTAGTATATGAAGCAGAAAAATATGCTCTTCTCAGAGATGACAAGGTAATAATATGAGTGGATTTCAATTATGAAAAAACTACAAGGGAAATCTGGATTACACTATGAGGGAAACCTGGAATCTCACGTTGACAAGGAGTCATAGAGACATAAGTTTTTGAAGAATACAGGAAAATTTCCAATAACATGTCTATGAACAGACCTGGATGGCAAGGACTGATACATCATCAGAGTTAAATCATACCTTCACATATAATAGCATGGATATCTAGAATATTATACGACACACCAACAGGAAAAGGTGATCATATAATGCTCTAGTTTAAGTACATGGCAAATAAGAATGTTAAAAAAGCAAAGATGAGGCAAGACTTGAAAAGGAGAAATAATCATGGAAAATACATAAAACTCGATAATGTCTATGGTAAAATGGGAAATAAAGTTCAGTTACCAGGAATCTGGGTACTGTGGTGAATGTGAAATTACAATGAAGGCTTAGGGACATGGGTACCATTAGCCTTAAATACACAAAGAAGATTAAAGACGAAGGAAGATTGGTCTAATAAAAGATGTCAAAAATCTAAGGAACTCCAAGGTGTGCAGTGATGAAGGAATAGGCAGAACTCCAGCCAGCAAGAATTTGCAAAGTATCCAAGGAATGAATACAACAGGATAAGAAAGGAGGAACAAAGAAACTTTAAAAGAATAATGTGATACAAATGTATGACTTCCTACGAAGGAGAAATTACCTAAGTGAAAGACAAAAGAGTTTCTGAAAGGAGGTCTTGTGTAACAAACCTCTCTAATTTCTATATGAGAGCAAGCTCAGTTTTAGACAAAGGAGAAGGCTGGAGATATACTTTGTATCTAGACTAAGAGAAAAAATTTAACACTACCATTTTGGAGGCAGATTAAGTAGGCAGATTACCTGAAAGGGATAAGGAAGACTTCATTGATTAACAGATCATCACACTGAAAGGAAACAAAGGATACATGTCAGAGGAGCCATTTCAAATGGGATGAGGTTACCAGTGTGGTGCATTATGGTTCTGTTTTTGGACCATTACTCTTCTTGATCTATGACTTGCCAGATGGTATGGACTCCTACCTAAATATGTTTCCAAATGATGCAATGGTCACAAGGGAAGTGAAGGGCAGGGAGGATTGCATCAACTTACAATGTTGGTTGGAGGCATGGTTAATGAAATTCAACCCAAGTAAATGTAAAGTAATGAGGATGGCTTAAAGTGAAAGAGTCCTCAATATGAATATCATGTACCAAGGAATTAGCTGCAGGACTGTGTGGAGAAGAAAAAACTGGGAGATGACATCATCCCTAACATGTCACCAGAGTCCCAGCTCTGGAGAATAGTTAAGATCATCATCTGTATTCTTGCATATTTTATACCTACAATCAAGTTCATAACTATGGAAATATTCAGCAGGCTTTTCATACATCCTGCACAAAACCAAAACTAAAACATGCTTAGTGAATTTAGTCACAGCACCTAAGGAAAAATAAAGTGCTAAAAGAGAAGCCCACAGGTGGGCAACAAAAATGGTATCAAAATTAAGAGAGCTGAGTTACAGCATTTAAGCAGACCAACTTTCATGGAACAATTCATTATCCTTTCTTCCTACTTGCATACACACCTCATATTCTTGATAAAAATTTCTCACTGCTTCTTGTAACTTTCCCTCGCATCATATTCTCGTAAGACCTTTCACAAGAAGCCAAAGGCCTTAAATTTGCACACCAAGGAAGAGAGAAGAATGAAGGGTAACATCACCACAAGCTTCTAGAGTTTTTAAACCAGACCAATGATGTAGACAGTGAACAGTTCCTTGAAAACATTAGGTATAAATTAAGCTAAGGACATAACATGAAATTCAGCATGAAATTACAATATAAGTGTACAGTGGATGAATGGAAATGACTGAATGAATTAACAATAAACGTGGTCAGAATCAGGTGCATATCCATGATGAGATCAAGGGGTGAATTATAAACTCACCAAGTACTGATGGAAAGCTCAAAACGAGCAGTGCACATGAACACGCTGTATCTCTAAGCACTTTGCACTTTTTGAGTTAATTGGATGTTAAATCAAATCACTAAATATGGTTCAATTCTCATAAAACTGAATACAGCTATAAATAACGTAAAAGTAAGTTTACATTTTGACCAGAAACCATTTTTAAATAATCTTTGGATACTTGATAAAATAACATAATAATCAAAGCTGTTTTGTTTGACAAGAATAAATTCATTTTCTTTTGAATAAAGAGAAAATTCTGTTGTAAATATGTCAGTGTTTTAGGGCAGTGATGAATCTGACACAGCTATTTCACTGAGAACTACAGTTGTGTAAATCACAGAAACATTACAGCATACATACATAGAAGAGTAGGATTAATGAAAAAAAAAAAGGAAATCATCATTATTATGGAGTAGGTTTATTGCATAATATATAGCTCAATGGTGGCAATTGCCCTGGTCATCCCCCTTCTTTCAATACACACCTGGACAGCACATAGAAATTTAAAAAGTTTTATGATAGTGGTGAAAATTCAAAGGATGGTGAGCCATAAGTGTAAAACTCCCTCCCTGTATAGCACAAACAGGAAATAAATAATAGGTAAGTAAACATATAAGCACACACACACACACACACACACACACTTTCTCTTGGCAAATATTAGAATAGTATTAAAATATATGGATAAAGAAATATTCAGGAAGCTGATCACATCCTAAATAAGGCTAAAATTAGTGTATGCTTCTCAAAAGTGTTCACCACACCTAAAGCACAAAATGCTAAGAAAGAGAGTCAAGAGAAAGGCAACACAGATGGTAGCAGAACTAATGGGTCTGAGTTATAGGGGAAGGATAAAGGCTTACATTTCTCCAACACAGAAGAGAGAAGAACAAGCGGTGGACTTCAAGGCATAAATTTCTCCATCATGGAAGAGATATGAAAGAGAGGTGGACTCCATCAGATCATTTAAGTTTTTAAAATAGATAGATAAAACAGACAATAATCAGTTCTTCAAAAGATGTAAGTATAGAACAACTTGGAGATAACAAAATCAAGCAAGGAACTTGTTAAAAAAGATGTAAGGGAAGTACCTTAATGGCACAAGGGTGATGGATGAATACAATGAACTATGACATGGTAAAAGAGGATATCATAAAGAAATTTAAAATGTTCTACAATAACAGAGAGTGTTTGAGAAATGGGAACCTATGAGTATAAAACTTCCTCCCTATTCAGTATGTATAGGAAAATACGAAGAGATAATTAACCACAACAAAGAGTATCTGAATTATGAAAACTGAGCTATAAGGGAAAGTTAAAGACCTTAAATTTTCCACTATGGAGGAAGTGTAAGGGATGGTCTGATCACAAACTTAGAATTTTTTAACTAATTAGTTGATGTATGATAGATACAGTGTCAGAACAATCAGAGGCCATAACTTGAAATTTAGCAAGAGTCTTGTTAGAAAAGATGTACAGAAGTACTTTTAAAGGAAAAATGCAGTGGATGGATAGAATGAAATAAGTTATGAAACTGCAGGTGTGAACAGGATACATAGGTTAAATAACATGTATGATAGCTAACGAAGTTCAAGAGAAGGGGCCCCACAAGTGTAGAGATACCTCCACATGAAGTACAAATTAGTAATTACACATGGGTAATCACACACACTCTTTCTCTTCCCAACTAACCTGGTGATCACTCTTCATCTCTCCTAAGATGTTTTTACTTAGTAAAAGTAGGACAGCAATAATTAAAAGACAGGCAGAAAAAGCAAAAAATCCTCAACACATGGATTAAATGATAATGAAATAAACATCCACGTGAAACAATAACAATAAATTAGAATACATTATGATTAACTGCGGTGATATATTAAAGCATACGTTTCATTAAGGATGTCAGGCCCATTCCATGTGGTACTCAAAACCAGCAAGATGATAAACATTGGCAAAAAGGTACTATTAGTCAATTAAATGATATGACAATGGTGAAAGTATTGATGAGAGGTGCCTTAAGCTATGAAGCATGTGGAAAATTTTTTTAGTAGAAATTGATAAACAAGCACCAAGAGAAAAAAATTGAAGCAGTACTCTAGCAAGCTCTGAGATATGACAGCAATCCAAGTGGCCCAAAATAATCCTGATACTTCCAGCATCAAGAGGAACTAACCTCTTCACTGGAGAGTTTATCAATAAGGTCCTGACTGGGCGTTCCCACTAGCTTCATAATCTTGTTCAGCTGGTCTATGTCTGATAAGGGGCTAAGGGAACCCAACAATCAAAGGTGAAATCTGACCAATAACACAGTAAATTTTGCCAAAACACCATTGTGCAAGAGATGTATATGAACAGTTTTATAATGCTGAGTTTCTACACCACTCCATCACCAGTATCTAACATTAAAATCAAAAATTTTGTAACAGAGGTAATGAAGAAGTGTATAAACAAAAAACTGTAAATAAATAATACTGTAAACTGAAGCTGTGTAAGGCATCTCAATAAAGTAATCCCACTCAAAAGTTTGCTATACATGAATTTTCAAAAAATTTTCATCCAAAACATATCATTAACAAGGAAACTTTAAAAATAATTTTAAAAAATATGTAACATATCAACTTCATTATTTTCCCAGTATTGGGAACTAGTGCACATTACAACAGAGTATTATCAAGGGCAATGACAGTACATATATTTATCTTACAGTCTCAAACACAATTTCAATTGAGGTAGGGAAATCAATGCTAATATTTTGATATTAATGTTTTGATACAATCTTGTGTTAGCACGCAAAAGACTGTACAATGAGAATGATTCAAACAGAAAATGAGTTTATAGTGGGAATCGAAAATGATGGACATATGAGTATCTTTATGATGTACAAGTAAAAGTGCATCAACAATCACTTTACTACGTGGAATAGAGTTGAAATATACAATGGAATGTCATGAAATGGTCAGAATGTCAAAATGAAATTTAGAAAATGTATGATGGCAAAGTGAAAGAGTACATATCAAGTACTTAAAAAGAATATCAGAAAAGATTTAAGGTAAAGAACCAAAAAGAAGTTATATGAGTAAGAAGATTAAACTCCTGACTGAGGAATAAATGTGGAGGAGATAGGATGTCACTGAGCACTGTATAAATATGGGTGATTGTAAAGGTACTTTTGTACAAAAAAAAAAAAAAAAAACATTCTTGAACCAATGTGGGTGACTGAAAAGATATTTCTATGATAAAAAAAAAAATTGTGTTTTATATGTTACAGCACAGAAAAAAAATTAATTTTCTACTGCTGCAACTCAAGATTATGAGTCTGATTATTTCAATTTGCATTATATATTAACATGACACATGACAGAGCTCTCACTCTTGGTTCAATATGCTTTATAATGATATCATACACCAAACTATCACACATTAAACATTCAATACCCAATTTAAACTTTATTAAGCATTAATGGGGGAACATATGGTGCAAGGGTACTGTTCTCAATATGATACAAGACCTTGATTCAATCCTGAGGCCAAGCAAGCATAGCAAAAAACTATTTGTTGTGTAGATGGCAAGGAGCTATTCACTGTCATATTTAGTATGGTCTGAAGAACTTATAACACAATAAATAGTAGAGTCCTGGACTAACCTGAATCAATTTTAATTATCAGAAGGATGCCAAGTCCTCAAAAAGGGAAAGTGTAACATAAGTTGATTTATCAATCAAATCATATCTTACAAGCCTCCTTCTATTACACATGGTAACTTTAGCAGAACGTCCTCCATACACCATAATCTAAGCGCAGTAAAGTACAACTTATTGTGTAGTTGGCATGGAGCTATTCACTGTCATTCAGTTTGGTTTGTAAACCTGATCACACAATAACGTAAGGGTCTTGGGCTAATCTGAATCCATTTTAATTATTTGGATGATGCTAAGTCCTCAAAGTGGAAGAGTGGTACGTAAGTTAATTTATCTCTCTAAGCATATCTTACAGGCCTCCCTCTATTACAAAATAAGGCAACTTTAGCAGAACCTCTTCCATACACTATAATCTAAGCATCTCTCCATCAAGATGTCCTTTTCACAAAATCTTTTTCTGCTTTAACATCATTCTTACTCAACATCTACTTCCACTCACTTCAGTCAAATACACTGAAAAATGTGGGCTTCATTGTGAGGAAGGATGGTAGCGAGGTGAAAATCTTCAAAAAATGAAGTATATGTGCATTCATCCATTCATGCAAAAACTGTACAAGATGTGTGCTCTAGTAAAATAGTATTATCTATACAAGCTAACAGAGAAAAACCTGATCATTATAAGCCACCATATACACCCATTTTCAAGACTAAAAGAAGCATGATCAAAAAGCTACATGAAAAAGCATCACAACTGTTGGAAGTGGTAGTCACAGTGGCAGAGAAAGCTGTGAAATACTGACTTACCGATTCAGAGGTGATGCGGTTGAGGTACTCTTGTGGTGGTGTCCCCAAAAGCTCGATGATAAGATTGAGCTGCTGGATATCTAAAGTCTCAACTAAGGGCCACAACAGCACATGCTAGGACAGCCACAACTCTTGCATATCAACAAAAACAACCACACAGAGTCAAACAAGGTAGTTCAAGCAAGGCTGTTAGAATTTTGGATGCTGCTAAACACACATTCATCTAGGTAGAGATAATTTCATTTTACTGCAGGTTCATATTAAATATGTTGTTAGCAGCAGTTACTAATTAATCATTGCTACAATCTTGAGAGATAGAGAGAGAAATATCTATGATGAGCTTCAACCAAATTGGTGGCTTACATGAAGTACTCACCACAAGAACTTAGGAATAGGTGATTCATGTGTTGTCAGCTGTAT
>JAUUDY010616910.1:0-17211 GCA_032361765.1 Panulirus inflatus | reverse complement strand
AATTATTATTACATGTAATTTTCCTTTGTAACTCTACGTAAACATTTAAATTAATGATAATGATATGTACATGACGAGTCTAGACATATGGTAGCGGATATGAAAAGTGATTGACCAGTTATAAGCCCATAATTGACAAGTAAAACTTACAGTAACAAAATAAGACTGCTAATGAAAAGCTTTATCTACAATAGGTATAAATATAATGACCAGGTTTTGCATCATGACACTGCTACAGAATGCCACCTCATCGAAACTCAAAGATCTTAAAGGTTCCTGAGCATTATGAGAATATATTTGAGCTCTATTCAATGAGTGATGAGGTTCTGAGACTTTATGAAAGAACCTGAATGAAGCAGACTTTAGTTATTCATTTTAAGACAAGAGATCATGATCTTTCTTGAATATTCACTAATCTTATTTGTGAAATATTGGTAAATTGTAATTACACTCTTTATAGCCTGATGAAGGTCAAGAAAAATTACATATACAGGTTGAGTATCTCTTATCGGGAATTCCTGGGACCAGAAGTGTTTTGGATTTTGGAATATTTGCATATACATAATGAGATATCTTGGGATGGAACCCAAGTCTGAACACAAAATCCTTTTATGTTTCATGTACACCTTATACACATAGTCTGAAGGTAATTTATACAATATTTTTAATAATATTGCACATGAAGCAAAGTTTGTGTAACACGGAACCATCAGAAAGCTAAGGTGTCACAGCTTTAGCTGCCCATATGGACAATCTGTGGTTATTTGGCATCACCTTCATTCCTGACTTGAATTTATATGCTACTGATAAGTAACCATTTTCTTACACTTATTCACTTTAAGTACTTAACAGTAAAAAAAAAAATATGAAGTACCATTAATACAATAAAAAATGTGTTTAGAGTAACAGAAGCATAGTAGCATCAGCAGAATACCTGTCTCAGCTGTTAAACATTAACAACAAACAACTGCAGGTTTTCAGTTTCCACCTATGATGCTGTGGCGTGGAATTTTCTACTTGTGACATCATGTCACTGCTCAAAAAGTTTTGGATTTTGGAGCATTTTGGATTTCAGATTAGGGGTGCTCGACCTGTACTTATATGAAAGACAGATTACAGTTTGCAGCTTGAACAACAATCATGAATACAATATATTAAGATGACAAGAGTAAGATGGGAAGGGTGATTTCCATATCAATATCTAAGACTGGCAAGTTCAGCCTTCTGTTGCTCAAGTTTTTAAATTCTTTTTATGGATCAGTAAAAGAAAAAAGAATTTATTTATTATTATAACTTAGTATCATATCAGGATAATATGGTTAAGGTAATCGTCAGAATTTTGAAGGCTTGATATGAACAAGTGGAAAGCTGAAAAAATTCTTGGCAGATGGCTATATCAAGTATGATTGACCTATATAAGTAATTGCAAAGGCTTCATTTGGGTGATATTACCTCACAATATCATGCACAGTAACAAGTCATAATTTAAAATGTCATATACTCTATAGAAATTCATAATTCCATTTCATATGGTCTTTCATTTTGTTCTGCTTCATATTCTACTAAATTTCATTCTTCTCTCATGCCATCAAAGAAAACTATAGGTGTCATATCTGGAGGTATGTAATGAATATCGTAATACACACACATATACACACAAAGATAATAATAGGAAAACCTGTAAATACCTTGCCATTTACTATGCACTTAATAGTACAATGATATTGTTCACTTTAATGAAATTTAAAGTTCCATGACAAGATTGAATATTAACTTAAAAATCAAAAACATCCTTGATGAAGAAAATTTTAGCAGCTTGCACTTCAGAGAACACTGTACAAAGTATCCTTTTTAGAAGAGTTCTAAAAACATTTCTTTGTTAAGTATATGGTTAAACAAGACATTAATATTTCCAAGGATACTAAATGTATTGAAATGTATTTAGGAAATGCATTTTTCAATACAGAAAAAATCAAAATATTTAAGGAAATATCATATTTTAAAGCCATTCATAATAATGCAGAACTGCTCTTATGTGAACTTAATATGAAATTGTTTTTTTATTATTTTTTCAATCAACATGTTTAAGCTGTCCTGCTCGATCTTTGAGTGGCACCTCATTTTTTTTTGATATATGATCTTTGAACATAGGTCTTCCTGGCTCTGCCAAGTGCTCACCACTGCTATCAATTGTTCCTGAACTGAACACTCGGTTTGGGCTTGTCATTCATATATATAAGGAGGTTCTCGAGGTATGTTGTTCTTTATCACTCATATGTTAATCAGTGTCATCTCTGACTCTTCTTTTCTTCTTAATATGTTGTTTATGTCAGACAACATCAAGAGCAGTAGTGCAGCTTTATTGTATCGAGAAAACTACTGTGACTTCTTTATAATGGGAGTTTCATAGTTCTTTCTCTGTGATGTTTCCCTTTGGTAAGCTATTCAAGTTTGAAGTTTTAATACTTTTTGATTGTTTCTCTGTAACAAAGATACTTTTTTTTAATCATATTTCTCCGTAGTGAAGAAGTAGACTGCATATTTTAAGTTACCATATATTATTTTAATCTTTTTTGTATAACATGAATTTTGAGCTTTTTTTGTAAAATATTTATGGACATCATCTGAGTATTCATATAGTGTTATTATTTATTTATTTAATACACCTTGGTGTTACTTTCTGCTACACTGAACATATTTTTTCTCTCTGGATAGATTTTTCTTTTATTCTTTCATTCAATTATGTTTTGCTGCAAATTGTGTGTTTCAGCACTGTTAAAGATGTTGATATTTTGGATTTTCACTTCATATTAAATGTTTCGCCCCTACATTGACAGATTTGAGTTGTTTCTTATGTGAAGTATCAATATAATTTAGATGAATGCTTAAGATACGTGAGCAAGTAATAACTGTAGTTAATGACAAAAATTATCATATTATTGTGTATGTGCACCAACACATCACTGACTCAATAATTCAGGAGCCAAATAAGCTGCCACTTCATTCTTACCACATATTCAGGCATCTCTTTATTTCATTATTGAAAAAATTTTCTTGTTGCTGGATAAATAAATGATAACTATACAAAAGAAGGCCTTACAAGCATCATTATATACAAGAGATTAATGAACAAAGATAAATATATGATAATTTATACATACAGAGAAGAATGAATTGCATAGCCTTCACAATTACATTTTCAATACAGTCAGTTTGTACAATGACAAAATTAGTTAGTTTACAATGGGAAGGTTTTATTTATATATGTATATATATATATATCTATATGTAATATAAATATATTTAAATTTATTTACATATCTGCTTATTTATACCTCTGTATATGTATCATTATTAAGCAACCCCAGTCATCCCTTTTATGGGGCTCCTGCAGCTTTAGTGCTGCAGTACAATCAGCAGCAGAGATGATGGACTCATTTGGAGTGATGATACAACCTTGCCAAAGATGATTTTTCACTTGTGGTGTGACCCTATGCAGGTGGAGTCTGGTCATTTTACTGTGTATTTATTTTGTTAGTATTGTGTTTAGTAGGGATGTGGATGGGCACGCAAGTAGGACACCTTTCTGAAAGGGTCCTGTTGTTACCCTGTGACACTTTTCCATGGAGCTCATGCAGCTTTAAGGCTTTCCTATATTAAGTAGCAGGAATAGAATGGATCATTTAAAAAATCTGATAATTTTTTAACCATACTGTACTCTTTCATCAACTGACAGTGATACAGCCTTGACAAAGAGGATTTTTTGCTTATGGTGTAACCTCTAACATGAGTCGGTTAACACCATTATTACTTACTTACTGCCCCAGAAGTCCTTTGTATCTTTATGAAACACATGCAACACTTAGAAAGCTGGCCATATCCACTGGATGGGACTATGGGTTGTAAAGTGTTGTGAATTTGTGTATGTGTCTATGTAGGGAGAGTGCTGTTCAGGTGAGCAGTAAGTGGTCAGTGTCTTTGTTGTAGAAGTTGTCACCTGGGCATGAGGGTCCTATGATATTTTGAATAGGTATATGTCGTGTAGTAGGGATGGGTAATTCCCTGAGCTGAGACATGAGAGTGTGAGTTGTATATGCCTGGGGAGTTTGGTTTCATGTGAGATTGTTTATGACCTAATTGGGAGGGTAGTTGTTTAGAAATTGTCTTATCATTTTACTGTTTGTTTATTTTGTTAGTTTATCCCTTGGGATAGGGGAGAAAGAATACTTCCCATGTATTCCCTGCGTGTCGTAGAAAGTGACTAAAAGGGGAGGGAGCGGGGGGCTGGAAATCCTCCCCTCTCGTTTTTAATTTTCCAAAAGGAGGAACAGAGAAGGGGGCCAAGTGAGGATATTCCCTCATAGACTCAGTCGTCTGTTCTTAACGCTACAGAAAATATAAAGATAACATTAGAGGTACAAAGACCACATCAACCCAAGATCCCAGCGAGGCGGTCTGACCTGAATTATCACCGCGCAATTCAGTACAGATAAACGGAGCCTAAAAATGTTTCATGAAACCCGTGCAAGTGCCTGATATCTGAAGCACCAATCATCAACAAACAAACATGGTGGCCACTGTTCATTCCTCTGGTGAACGTATTAAGCGATCCCCGTGACGCTACCTCCAACACCCTAATGAGGAAGGGTCATGGGGATTAGGCTACCGAGGAGTGAGGTCGTGTTACCGCCGTCCAGGGATGATGAAGGTCACTTCAGTGTCTTGAAACTGTATGACTCGTCCTCGTTCTCCTTCTGCACGTAAAGACGCGCAATAAATGGGTAAAACGTCGAGTGTAAAGATTAATAATCAACCCTGGATAGCTGCAGAGAAGTTGTCTTCGCTCACCCCCCTGAAATAAGCAGACTCCAACAATAAATAGACCCCTGATATATATATATATATGGACCTCTCATATCAAGCGGGCCTTCGAGACATAGGCAGGCCTTTTGAATCATATTGTCTGTCGTTATAAGGCGAAGAAACTTATAATATTCCTCACATAGCAGCACGGACGGAGTTCTCAAGAAAAAGAAAGTTAAAAATTTTAAGACGTCTTAAAAACGAGCGGATAGACCGAAAGCGATCGAGTCTTCTGCTCCAGACGAAGTTTATCGTTGAATCTTAAAAGATTGTTGGGAGTATCTCGGTACTCCACACGCTGCTGATCCGCTCAGCTAAGTGAGGACGACTTGCCAGAGCCGCAGACACTGGCTAATGTCAATAATATACAAAAGAGGTGACATGTCTTTTCCCTTGTCGACCAATTAGTTTCAATTTGGTGGCAGAAATGCTACTGGGAACAATAATGCAGCTCGATTTCACCTTCACAAAAAAGATTTCAAGCATGGCCTCGCTTAGGAACGTTCGTTAATGTCTTGTAGGCTTACTTTCGTTTTCGCAAAGGTTTCCACCCGGTGTTTATAGGTAATTCTGAAAAGGATTAAAGAACAGAATCTGATGCAGAATCCAGAGGGTTAGTACCAATGTATCAACAACACCTCTGCCTTGGTCAGCGTCCCACAGGATTCTACCCTCCGAACTCTGTCATCTATCATTCATATCAATAACACAGATAGTGAGATTATCGATTAAAAACATACGTTGGAGGCTCCACTCTAGCAAAAGTCCACATTAAGGTCGCGCATTTACGACAGACATTTACGGTCCACTCCAACATTTACATCGGCTACGTCCGTTGTGGCAATATTACATCCAGTTAACTAACAACTGAGAATTCTATTCCAACAGACAAGACTTTCAACAACGATTCCTTAAAAATCACAGCGAATACAGTGTTCCTAACTTATACTACTGTGCGTTCTAAAAGCACAGCGAATACGTTGTTCCTAACATATACTACTATGCCTTCTAAAAAAAAATGTCAACAAGCTCTGAGTCTGGCACCAAGAGATGCTGCACATAAAAAAGAAAAAAAAATATAAGCGGCAAAGTAATGAATGGAATCACTTGGCCCCAAGCCTCTGGCAGCTGTACAGACGATTCTCAAAGTTACCGCTCCTGAAAGGCATTCATTCAGAAAATCTCTCTCCTGCTATATATAAAATCACTACGATAAATGGTGTTCCGCTGTCAAATGATTATTGAATGTGTTGATGTCGGTTCATAGGCTTTAATGATATCCTTCATCAACAAAACGAAGAAGCTCCAACAGAACGAAGAATAACGTTCGAAACAATATTGTTTGAGGCCAATCCACATAGCAAATATGCTGACTGTAGTCCCGATCCTTTCAATACGATGACTAGTGAAGGACAAAGCTGCCTTCATAATCGTAATAACTAGGAATGTACAGTACCCACGAGAAAGTTTTCGACTCAATGAAATTTACAAATAATTCATCCACCACCAAACCCATTGAGCAGAAACGAACTCCACAACTTGGGGGAGACCGTGTCTATTTTTTAATGCTTTTACAATCTAATCTCTTGGTCACGACATCAGGAGCCTTTAGCGCAGCTGTACAACTCTTGAAAATGATGACCTGACCTTTGACCTGACCCTTAAGCCACAAAGCGCCCCAAGGATATCTCAGAAGGGTTAAATCTGGCCTCATATACCTGTACTAACTAGTAAACTAGGTGAATTGATTTGAACTTTTAAAATGCATTTGACAGTGAATTAATCAATATGGAAAATATACCATTTCTCAACTTTTCCATCATACCTTAACATATTTCTTCAGTTTTTTAGCTAGACACTACGGGATTTGTTGGGTTTTACGGTCAGCGACCTAGGAGGAAATTCATTAGGCCTGCAAACCTATTTGTGATCGAAATCAACCCTAAATACCTATTTAAGCCAAGCTTATTTAGAGGTGTTAGGAACCTTTCTTCCTAATCCTAAAGGATCTGGTCAGAGATCAGGCCATCATACACAAGGGACCAACATTGTGTGCACAGGTCGTACCGTCATGTTCAGTCATAAGTCTGCACGCATTAAGCAGAGGCACTTCTACTATCGGCAAAGGCACCTCTGTTATCATCAGATCGCTTGTGAATTCATTCATCACTAACGCAGAGTACGACTTGGACCCATGACAGGCTGGCAGTAAGACAGTGGCCCGTGCCAGGGCTGAGAAATAGCGTACCTAACAACAACGGACGCACCACAAACTGACCTGGTGGGATGGCATTCCACAAACGTCAAACGTGGCATCTGCAGCAGCTAAGTAGCATGAGATAAATAGCATCCGATAATCCTGCAGTATTCAGACCATGTCGTCACCAACTGACCGGGCAAATATCTGCCTGACTGGATATATCGTAATTGAATCAAAGGGGAAATTGGTTTTACGAAACTGTGATATAGCGACGAAACGACCGACTGCGATAAACCACCAAAAAGCAACCATTAAAAAAAGAAACACAAGGACAGGGGTTCCCTACCCTGGGATTGAGCACGTTATTACCTTTTTATTATACCGTATAACCCTAGAACCACCCTTCTCGAAACGGTGCTCCTACAGCTTTAAGGCCACGATACTCTCCATCTTCCCTGGTTTTTAATAAACTTTACTCATAAATGTGGATGTATTTTGGGTGGGGTCGCAATTACCTTGGAAAAATTGAGTTAGGTCCTGGAGGAAAAAAAAAGGAAGGAGGGGGGGGGGTAAGAGCAAGTGCATTAAGTATATTACATGTTATCTAAAACAGGAAGAATCCATCTGTTTATTGCCATGTTTCCTAACGCCTGTGGATCATGCGCCCCGCTCCCCTTACAGTGAGAGATTACTGCAAATGTCGTATAAGACGTGGGGCATATTTTACATGAATTTAGGACACTTTTCTGTCTTTCATCTTTGTACCTACACACGCGTAATGACCTAACTCAACCACCAAACTTAGCCAAACATTTCACGTCATAAACTTAACAACTAAAGATTGCATTACTGCGCTTGCGAACAGACAGACTGTCTGTCTCTGCGACTCATTTTTCTTCAAGATTTCTTTATACTTTTTCGTTTATTACACATCTATGAGCTTAAACGACTGCCGTATCTTTTCACTTACTATCTTAAATGTAAAACCTCAACATCTACACAATTCTATTTTTATCATGTCATTTCCATACCGCCGCCAACTATTGCGACCATGGGATTCTGAAACTCCGCCAAATCACTAGGTTTGGCGTGTAACAAGCGACGGCTGCTTGGTTTTAGTCGTGTGTAAGATTAGTAATGTCCTAAAATAGATCGCATGAATCAACTTCCTCTTTCCTTTATAGTTTTTATTTAACTGTCCAATGCATCTTTCATCCGATATTAATCATTTGAAGCACGACGGCATAAAAAGTGTATGATATCTCTCTCACTTAGGATGTTTCTGCTCTGCGCGTTACCCAGCAATTTGCTTTATGATCATCTTTCTCGGAACTCAATAGACCACAATCGTCAAACTCCTCTAGAATTATGGGCAAATTGCCACTTTTTTTTCTTTTGACGACAGGTATAATAACTTTTGGCCTTTCACTTCCTTGGCATCTTACCATTACTAATATCACCTCGAGTAATATTTCAAGTGGCCTCTCAAACGCACCTATACAATTCTTCAACACGTCAAGAAACTTCCAAGTGCATCAGCTCTAAATGGGTCAAGTGCGTTTACAAGTCTGTTTATGTTTCTTCTAGACATTTTAGTTCTTTCCAAGATCTCTTCCCCATCCCATCTCACAGGTGTTGGGGGCTTTAGTGTCTCCCGTTATTAACAGTCCAGAATATGCCATCATCTCCTTGCGTACCTTTACATCATCTGCTTTAACTCTTCGTCCTAAATAATTGACCTGATTCGCTGCTGAATATGTGACAATTCACTCCAGAATGAGTTTCAACAGTATCAAGCCAAGGATCTATATTCCTCTCTTTATCCCTATGCCTAGTACTGCCCTATCTTTGACCATTCTTGACAGAATACTTAGGTCTTCCTGCAGTGCTAAATCAAATCTTCCACTGTATTCATTATCTAATATCGTCTACAAAGTTGCTAAAAGTACTACAATATCTCGTTACTTATGTTAACAATATAAATAATAAACAACAAAGTTTGGAGGACAGGGCCCTGTGTAACACCGCCTCGGGTGGTGTCCTGGGCTGATTTCACTTCATGCTAGTTCTCTGTTCACCTTTTTCGCATTCAGGTAATGAGAATTCGTCAATATCAAGGATGGCACAAATTTCGATCTAGAACCAATGACCATATTCCTAATGATGCCACACAGTACATGTCATGGAGACGCTGAACTCGAAGGCAGCCACCCGAGACAGGATACCAAGGTCAGTCTTCATGGAGATATGCGAGTGGGGCTGGGTAAGCGGTAGTCAGGTAATAATGAGGTCAAGACCCATGGGTTTAGCGTAAACAGGAGGGTGAGACGTGTAGCAACCACAAATATTCCGGCCAGTATGTCGTGCCTTGCCTTTTTCAGCACTGTCCAAATGATATCACTATAGAAGTGCTTTTCCCTCCATGGCAAAATATCATCGTGAACTTCTTATTTCCCATTCTGGGTACGAAAGCATGATCCAATGTTGTGTATGGAGATTAAATTCTTGAGCAAGACGAAGCGACCCTTCAGCACGAGGATACCACACTTGTGGCATGATGACCTGTACCTTTGAACTCAACCTGGTCAAAAGTATAGGCAATAATTCTCAAAGCATCAAGCTCAAGTACCGTAACGTTGTCAAAGTACGTGGTACGCAACTAAACAAATTTCTTGTCAAAGACTATAACAACTCTGCAAGTTTTCAAGGCAGGTACAATATACATACCCAAATTCTGATCCACCTTTACGGCTGCGAAAATGTCCCCAACACTTTCCCCCTCCCCCACGAAGTACCCTGATTAGATGAACTTTGTGCTTGTGCTGTGGTGCCACATGTAGATTTCCAGATACGCTGCGCTAGCGGGGTCCTAACACAGAGGGTACGTTAACTAACCATGATTACGTTATGATCAGCACCCATGACTAAACTGTAACCAGCAACCATGTTCCAGCTATGACCAATAACCATGACTTAAATATGACCAGAAACCGTGTCACGGTTAAGATCAGTAATTATGACCCACTATGACCATGACCCATAACCCAGCCATGATCCAACTATGACCAAAAACCACGGGTCAGCTATGACCAGAAACCATGACCTAACCATATCCAGTTATGACCAATAACCATGCTTTAGCAAGGACGAAGAACCAACACCTTGATGCGAAAAATCTAGACAAGGCCACCAGGAACAATGTCAGCTATAAATAAGAATCCTTCAACCTAGGAGCAGCCTAGCTACTGCCGACCCGCTTCCCCATTCTCGATGTTAAATTCTTTATCATTAAATCCTATTTACCCTCGGGTACAAGGTTAGGCTTGGCTCGGCGTCACCATGAGGTAAACATTAACAGTTGCCAAGCACGACGCTTTGTTCCTTCTGTCGGTTTTCTCACTATAGATCTCAAAGGAAAAAAGCTTCATGCTGATAATTCCCCTAAATATTTCTTTTTTCTTTCGAATGTCTAGTAGTTCAATGGCTATACGACAAACTCTCCACTCTTAGAAATGTACGGTATTCTATTTCAAACCTGTAAAAAAAAAAAAACAATCTTGGCAATGTAACCAGAACATGCTTGACAATACACACTACAATCAACTAAGTACATGCACACAAAACAAATAGATATGCTATACTCACTCCACAACTTACCTTCTAGTGTGACATCATGTTCATGTTTTGAGTCATTTCGCATACCACATGAACGATATATCAAATATACGCACCTCGCATTTATTCCGGTCATGATCCGTCTTTCTTGATCTTGCTGCGCTGTTGTGTTCAGCATTAAACTATAACGAATATTTCTAACTCAAACATTTACACTTATAATGCAACTTTTATAATATTAATGGACAGTTCGTACCTTATAAGATTTACATGTAAGGTTTCCTGAAGGTTTAATGTTTCCTTAACTAACATATTTGATACTTAGCTCCTTCCGACTTCCTAGTTTAAAAAAGACGACCCAATGCTGACGAACTTAATATTCTTAGTGCCTTGGGATAACCTAAATGGAAAAGGCTCGTGCTAATCCTGATTGATTTCCTCTTATGGGAAGAAACCTCGAGCACCGAAGAATTATTCTCAGCCTTTCCTAACAAGATATCGCTGCACTCAAACGTGTCAGCGGAGGGTTTGCAAAACAAAAATAATCGTAATCACACTAATAACTGGTGTGGGGATAATGAACTACGAGGAGCAGAAGCACTATCCTCACGCACTAATTTAGTTTGTCTCACCATCACAAAATTACATATATAAACCGTTCTTAGAAAACGAATGTCTACCGCAGCAAGAAGACATTTTCACTGTACCCTCATGCAATCACAAGATACGTTATCAATACTAATGATGGCTTTCGTCAGACTACAACAAAATTGCAATACATTACTGTACATGATACATCTTGTTATAAACGTGTTCGTTTTGCACTTTGTCGTTAAGGATGCAGACAATATAAGACGGGCGATGTCAAAAGCTTTCTAATACGAATGGTCACCTGAATCGACCATTCACCGGTTATAGTGCATGTATGGAGACTTAACAATAGACACGCTACTAACCGGATAATCACCGATGATAATTAAGCCCACACTGCAGTTGGTGCTGAAAACACAAAGGAAAATAACAACCACTTGTCACTCACGTCACCGGGAACAGCGGCAACACCGCAGCTCAATACAAGTTGGCCAATGAACCGACGTTGGTCTCAGAATTTGCTTAGTATTTCCCTGGTTCCCTACCTTGGGATTTTCCTCAGATCACAGTTTGAAGTCATTCCATCTTTCCTGGTAAACCACACCTCCATGAGTTTCTCCACACCTTCAAAGAAATGAGTATTATTATCAGCGATCATATTAGCGAGAGTTTGGGACATAGTGCACTGAAGTACCGATGGCAACTGGTTGAGAGCCGGCCGGCCAGGGTGTGTGTGAAGCGTCCCAGCCTCGCCGGCCGCAGTCGGCCTGCGCCGCTCAGGTGCCAGATAGATATTTAACTGGATGCAAGACATTGCCTTGTGAATGAACGGCCGTGACACGGTCATGCTCAAGTGGTGGACGAGTCTTCATATTACGTTTGGGACGGTGGACTTAATTCCGTTGGGGTAAGGATCTGCATCCCTAACCAATGGAAATTACACGGAATAGAACGCCATTCATGAGCATGGCAAGTTGAACAGTCATAAAAGAGGTATGGGAGACAGGCACGGGAGGAAAGGCTCCCGCGTGCCACAAGTTCTCACGCTGCCGTGAATTTAAATTACATCAAAGACAACAGGCATGTTTTGAAAAAAAAAAACAATGCAAACTTTACAGCTCCAACGTACGGTTCGTTTATATTCAGTGAACTTTTGTCAGCGTCATACACCATGTTGATAACCAGTTTATATGATATGAGATATGATGTACTGGATTACAAAGTGGCATAAGGTCAAGGGGCGCCATTTCAGAACCAGGCCACAGGCAATAGTTCGTGTGGTTTCAGGGCCAAGCCTCATCTATATTCCTTTTCCTCAAATTAGTTACAAATATACATCTTGTATAAGTGTTTTGCAGCAATCATTTTCTGTGATAATCTCTAAGAAATACATTTTCTTTATGAGTGTTAGTTTACTTCTATCGTTAAGACGTTTTAGAACTATCAGCTTTAACGTTTTATTCTCCATGAATACTGTTAAAGGTCAAGCCAAATTTGAATTATTCCTTCGAAAGGATGTACTACCTATAATATAGTTATTTCCAACTTGAAATGCTTTTATACATATGCTAATTGTGGGTCAACAGACATTCGTCTGCCAAGAAAAGCATCCCATAAGCATTATTATGATGATGAAAAGGGAATTTCCAATTAGCTTGTACGCTGCGTTCAAATGTAAGGTTAATTAATAACATAAATCAAAGATTTCTGCTAAAGAGCTACAGTGCACATATATTCAAAACAGATCGAAGGTAATGTGATTAGACAAAGCAGCCACAGACTAATACATTTGAAGTTTAAAGCCGACAGCACGGCAAATAGCAAGCATAAGGCAAACTATGATGAAAAGAGGAGGTGCAAAACTAGTGAAGAAGGAAAACTAACCAACAGATCGGTAATGACAAGGGTAAGTTCCTGCTTCTACCTCTCACACATGGATACATTTGACACCTACTACTGCGCAAGTATAGGTAAAAGTACAACCCATCCCTCAAAGGACCTTGGTCGTGTTACAAGTGATGGTTCCTTACCGAGCCAGCTGATGGTTGAACAGTGACGGTGAGCGTTATACTGCCAGTACTACAGCAGTGATTGTTGACCTATTGAGCAGTGATCACTGAAATACGACCAGTGAGCACGGCGGTACGACCATTAACGAGAAAGGCTGTACGATCGTTGGGTATGATTCGCCTGGACTTTGACCCTACCCTTAAGGGTCATATCAAAGGTCACCCCATCATAATACCTACAGGTAGTACCGTCGAGGTCAAGGGTCGTACCATCAAGCTCAAAGTGTTATGTAAATTCTTGTCGGGTACATCCCCCCAAATAAAGAAGAATCAACTAAAGCTTTCTTTTTCGTCTTCTGGCCGACTATTGGCTGGCCCCATCTGTCAGTAAGCCAATCATGAAGAGGCTACATATAATGTCACCCCTGACGTCATGATGGGGCCGCAGCCTTTTATTGAAACATTGCGTCGCGAAACCTGTGGTACAAGGAAGTGAGCCATAGTAGGAGTTACTGCTCATGCTAAAAGCTTCAACCACATCAGTCTATTTACCGTCAAAAGAAGACAATGTCAACCATCGATAAAGATATATGTCTTTAAGTCAACTCATAGCTGCTGTAGACAAAAAAAAAAAAAAAAAATGCCGATTAACCAATACTCGGTGGACGCTGACCGTGTTGGGTGTTAGCTGACAACGAATTAGTTCCTTGCTACGTCAGCGTTGATTCACCATCATCACCTGGAAACAAAACCCTCTGGCAAACAGAATCGCTGGGGCTGCTAGTTGTGATGCTTTGAACACACGTACGACGGTTCCTCTCAAGGAAATATGTTGATAACGTGTCCAAGAAAGACAGTATGATAATAAGTGACACCCTGCAAAACTAAGTATTCAAGCATCTAAGATCGAAGGTACGACATTTGAGTAAAACGGGACGACCCTTGGGCACGACTGTACGGCCTTTGGGTCAGGTCAGGTCAGGTCATTATATACCCAAGGGTTGCACTGTCGTGCTCAAAGGTCGTACATATGGGCTCGAAGCCCTACCGTTGTGTTTCTAAATCTTAGTCATGCTCAAGGGTCTAGTTGTGCTTTAGCCATGTTGGAAGGTTGTACAGTCGTACTTAAAGGGGTTGGAACGAAGTGGCAGAAATACCGCCCCCTCAAATCCTACAAGTCTAGTTATATTACGAGAGGGAAAGGGGGAAGGAGGGGGTAAACCTACACCTGAGTCACTTCACCAAATCCTGATATTCTGTGAAAATAGTACAAAAAATAAATGAATCCTCCGTTGTCCCCTAAAAACTAATGATAGATTCTCAAATTTTCTATCTCTCTAGAGATAAAAACAGAAACTCAGATATTCTCTAAACACCAAATAGACGAATTTTACCATGTTATTGAGACAAAGTCTCAACTAATGATATGATCAGTCAGAGCAATTTTCGTGGTTCCTATCTTCTACCTATCATATTTAGGATGGCTATGAGTGAACTGAGAGGCTGGCTGAAGCATTAGACCCACCATTAGGAACTGGGGAGGGAGTTGCCGTCGTATATGTCAGGATTTACAATAGGAAAGGTATAGGACTAATGGACTCATGTTACGAGCCTGGAGCGACGCGGGGAAGAGTTTTGGTAGGGATAGGTACGTAGTACATTGTTGTAAACACACCGACGTATCTCCCAAGATGAATCGGAAAGATGCCAACGTTCGAGGAGGGGTTGAATGAATGGTTCCCTGGGGCTCCCCTTCACTGACAGCTTATAGGAAGAAACGTCACCATGCACAGTAAATCGGTTAGAGTTTACGAATGAGGAAACAGGACGGTGAGCGTCCTAGTGAAGGCGGTGGTACAATCATTCTGGTCACTCGAGCAGGGGAGCGTCGTCGCCAGTGAAAGCTGTTATAGGGAGGGCGTCTTGAGTCCGTCTTGAACCACCTGTTGAATTACCCCAGCTAACACTTCTGAGTTATAGGTTTTGCGCACTGGGGAAGCACTATAACTGCAGAGCGAGACTAAGCGTCTTCATGACTCGCATGCAACAGTTGGCACATCAAAAAGACTGAAAGTGTGAGGAAGTGAGGCGGCGTCCGAGAATGTGATGTTAAGCACCAAAATACCAGAGAGATGGATGGCAGCGGAGAGGGCAGAAGTGGACAAATTGTTAAGATCGTAGAAGCTGCTGTTAATAGAAGAGAGCAACTAAATAGCCTACATGGCCTCGCAGATTATAAAGAGATCCCGGATGCCACAAATGCCAGCAGTCAGACTGATTTCACGGGGCCAGGTCCTCTCCTAGGTACCCAAAAGTTTCTATGCGTCTCCCACTCTGTTGACTCAACCTGACATTAAAATACTGGAACCCACGTCTGACAGTAAACTGGACATTGCGGCAGGGACGCTCTTTGACTGCTGGGTACATAGTATGTACTCGCAAATTTGGACTGTCATGAACGCCGTCAGCTGACAGAGGCTCACACTTCACATGAAAAGCCTTCAAGGAACGAACGATGTCCGTTGTCTGGGAACCGTCATCTCCTGTGGAAGAGACACGGGGCGTAGCGCCAACTGCTCGAATTTGCCGTGCTTAAAGTCGACTCCAGGTCAAGTTCCGTGAGGGGCAGTACGATTCGGATGAGAAAGATAGTAAAACTGTCAATCCCTTGAGCACGGTGCGGTCCTCAGGCATTATGCCCTGACCTTTAACCTAACCCATAATAAACAGATCATAAGTCACTTCATCATACCAATGAGTCACATTGCCGTGCTGAAGAGGTAAGATATGCAGGTGATAATGAAATGAGCTAGTGTAAGTGCGCTACAGGCACAAGAATGAATCTTGGACACGCGCTGCTGCACTTGAACCAAAGATCGATATGCGTTTCACTGAAAGATTACGTAGATAACTATGTAAATAATCATCATTCTTTGGGCAGTACACAGTCAAGGAGACTACTGCTGTATTTTTTCTTTCCGTTAGTTTTGACCACAAAGTCAAAAGTATTTTCTTTTAGCGACACTATTCTGATGTTTATCTGAATACCGTTTTGGTATTACATCCCTGAAAAAAGTGTGAAAAAGCAGGGAATATGTGGGGTTAAATCATAACAAACCGTAATCAACCTAACCAATCACTATATTCTAGATATCCTTACTTACCTTAACGGCACCTACATTTCTTGCAGATCAGACACAGAATTAGATTTAACGAGGCTATGGGCGACCAAAAAAAAGTCCCACAAACTTAACCAGTCCTCAAAAATCGACACAAATCTATTACGAACTAATGAACACCTTAAACATTTATATCAATGGTGTTGACTGTTGAAGTTCATATTTCCGCCGCTAGTGGGTGGTGAGGCGCTCCAGTACTTTCTTTGGACAATACATGGAATGATTCTTTTACTTAATATAATGGAAGTAATAAATTTGCAAAGTAGTAAAACATAAAATGCTAGTTTCCTTTAGTTATGAAAGCGTTCAATTGGTCTTTTGATATTTGATTACCGCTGGCTTTCCTATAAATGACGACTTAATTATACCTATGATGAGATTTTGACATATGGCAGAGAGAGCAATTAGACAACAATAACAGAGTCTTGGCCGAAATATGAAGTTCATTGTTGTGTGAGAGATGAAGAGTGTTTGAGTACTGTCAACAACGTTTAAATACGTTGCATAAGGACACCAGCCTGTGCCAAGAAAGGGATTTTGAGAGTCACCTTTGTGTTGTCTCTGTGCCATCGTCACTGTGTTCCCAGTATCCAGGTAACAGTACCTCCTTGGTTGGTTGTGGCCAACCCACTACTACCGTCATTGACGCCCCATTACCAAGGAACGGATTCTAAAATGCTTATCAAACTCGTATGTTTTTCCTTTAAGGATATTACTGCAGGAGATACGACACAAATGTAAGAATCGTACGTAC
>JAUUDY010616691.1:0-17219 GCA_032361765.1 Panulirus inflatus | reverse complement strand
GCCCAGGGGTGGCTGGAAACGAACGCTTTGGTCTTGGTTGATGGATCGAGTCCATTTTTTTCTATGTTGGTTTGAAACCTGTTGTGGAAGTTAGTCTTAATGGCTGGGAGGGTTGGAAACTCTTATATTGGCTGCTAGAGTCCTGATTGTGTGTGATCACATCCTCACGATGTCTGGATGTTATGTGATGTCTGGGTTAGTACCAATGTGGTGGTTTACGTCCTTGTGATGGCTGTACACTGTGTTGGCCGCAATCGTGATGGGTGAAGTTTCTTTGCCACGAAGCCTTGAGAACCAAGGACTTTTCTGGTGATAAGACCTCTTGGGTTTTATGCTAATTTGATCATTATGGTGATCTAAGACCGGATACTGTTTGGAGATCTCGTTGTGTCTTTTGTTCTTTTGAGATGTTTAGCTTTGCAGTACATTGCACCTATATAGACGTAGAGGCCAGGTCTCTTTTGTACTTGTGGATTTTCTGGTGGCTAGGTTACTAGCAGTGGTTAAGTGGTGGGTAATTCAAGTTTCTGAGGTGCTTGTGGCTGATGAAATGCCTAGTTGGGTAAGCTAAGGGTAGTCCTGAGTACTTCTGAGTAATTTTAGTGGATGAAGCGCATCTGGTAGTAAGAGTTTTCGTTTTTACTATGAATCGTAATTTGTCTGACATTTTGATGATAGCTGCCGTAGTTATATTGATAAATTAGTGGTATCTGTAGCTATATTATTGTTAAACCAGGAAATGAGGACATAGTATTGTCTCAGTTTACGTAGTCTACACTGAAGCGTATCTAATACAGAGAAAACAGTGGCCAGTGAATGGGGTGACTACGTCAAAATAGCAATTTAAGGGAAACTAAACTATAATCGTGATCAGCTAGAAGTCGTTGCTTTATTGACGAATTATTTCTATATCTATGCGTGAAGGAGAGAAACGTGAGTTGTAAGACAAGTTTTTTAGTAAAACGTCCGAGATTTATAATTTTCTTGATCAGACTTTCAGAAATGAGTCGTTGTTTTACGATATGGGTTATAGACACTTTACTATCCTGTCGTATCTTGTTGCCAAAAAAATCATTGTGTCTACATAATCTTTAGCGTTTCTATCTTTCCCCTCTTTTATGGGGGCGATCTCTCTCTCTCTCTCTCTCTCTCTCTCTCTCTCTCTCTCTCTCTCTCTCTCTCTCTCTCTCTAGCATTAAGACCCCCTGCTTCTGAACCTCGACCAGAACCCAACCCTCGGCCTTTTTCTGACCGCAGAGAAAAATTGGTTATTTTGGGATTTTGTATTTTTTTTTTTCCACTCGTCTCCGGAAAGTTCAGAGAACCTCGTTAGTGCTGTCTACCATCTCGCCATCATTTTTTCTTTCACATTTATTTTACAAATATTCAAATATCTTGCAACACCCTTTCCCCTACAGAAACGATAAATGCTTATTTTCAATACAGAATTGATTTCATTTAGAATAAGTTCTTGTAAGTGGTGATATATGGCATGATTTTGTTTCTGCTTAAGAATATATATTTCAAGGTATGGTTGTGCTGTTCTAGATAATGCTAAGATAATATTATCTGTTAATTATTTAAAGTGATACTCGCTGACGTGGCTCAAACGCTGATTCTGTAAATGGGGATGTAAATCATCTCTTTATATTTACGAATCTAGGTACTTCCAAGTCTTTTTGTTTTTTGTTTAATTCATATATGCGTCCATGTCTCACAGTAGAAACAAAGTGCAAAGCCCTGTATCTTCAGGGTGAAGAGAGAGCGACTCTTATTTTTAGCAGAATAGAACAAATTACTTGATAAAATTAGCAAAAGCTTCAAAACATTGATAAACCTTGAGATTCTTGAGCTTGTAACGACACCAGCTTTGCCAAGTCCAGGCCAGACAGCGTCTGCTGCTATTTATTTACGATACTCTTGACACGCTAAAGCGCATGATCGCTAAGGTTTTTATTTTTTTGGCTCTTTTAGCGAATTCGTTATTGAATGGTAATCTACTCGCTTGACGCTTATCACCTCGCTTATCCAACGCGCTGGTGCATTTATGTACTTAATCATCCACCCATACTCATCAGCTCCATGATTTGAAGATGATGCTTGACCCTTTATTGTAAAGTTTGACCTCTTGTGACCTACGTTATATTAATTCAGACTCTGCTACAGAACGAGATATTGGCTACAAATGACGTCTTATCATTACGAGGCTGTAGAAGGCATTCTCCTCATAGTACGATTTCTACATTGATCCAAAGACATCTTCAAAAAAAAGAAAATCTCGCTCTACTTTGGTTAGATCAAATCCTAAATATTTTCGTATAATATCAGTGATGGAATATGTTAGCATTTAAAGAGATCGAGTGATTCAAGGTTGACGGTCTTAATAACCCTGGAGGTTGTCGGGGGACGTCCAGTTAACCAACCGAACACCAATCATAACTTTTTGTGGCTCACAGACCTGCGTTTTTGAAGAGGGGAGATCTCCGGGCCGAAATTGAACCGTCGGATGGAAAGGCCTCTCGTGGCTTAAGTGACTTCCGAGTGGAAAGACCCCTTACGGAGCCAAGTAACTGGCTCGGGCTGCACACTCGGCATATCGCCAAGGAGTGCTTTCCCCAGGGAATGGCTGCCGTATTACTCCTATGCCAAGCCTCGATTTCGTATCAATCTAACCATCTGTTGACAATGACGATCTAGTCCTTTTTGATTCTCAGAATTGGTCAAGCTGAGGCCTAACCCAGGTAGAAAACATCACTCAGTTTATGTGCGGAGGTCGTTAGTTTAATAGTGGTTTTATAAAAACATGACATACAGCCGTGCAAGACTGAAGAGAGGCAGATATGTCTCAGAGGTTCGTAGCTACACCAAATGCTCTGGGCATAACAGCTCACAATACTGTACAGAAAAGGTCTATAGTTAGTACCATATGTGAGGAGTTTTGTTAAATCATTGTTAAAATTGTATCCCGAGACATCAATTTAACATTACTGATAACGCAGACGAGAAATTTCTAGTCTTTGTGTAAACCCGTAAACAATTGGGAGGCGTCTTGATAAATTGAAAGACCTGGACGGGAAGAAAATGGTGTATGGTTAGTTTAGAGCAGAACGTTGAGTTTGCTGTATCAAGATGCCTCTGAAGTGACAGCGTTGGTCGCAGGTCAAGTCAGGAACTGTATTTCGTTCTCTTGAGGACAAAGACTTAAGTTCCGGTCGGCATAAGCGGAACCACAATATCCTAACTCCAGTTGGCGCTAAAGTGTTGTAAACGACCAGATCCGTTCCTCGTACCGTTTTCTGTGTGTTTGGAGCAACGTAGTGATGATAATATTCAAGTAGGCTTAGGCTACTGCCAAACATACATCACTTAAGGCCTTAAGAATCTAGGTTTGCCTTGGCACGACCTCAACAGAGGAGGGTGAATGGCTTTCTTGGTCGTGTTTGCATCATGAACGGTGGAAACATACGTAATTCTAAACCTTTACCAGCAAACTAAACTGTATTTCCTAAGTTTGAAGTACGTTAAACCTTGTTTCATAAACTCAGGACGTAACGCCTTCTCTAACTTTCCCATCTTGGTTTATCTCGCGAATTTTTCTTCCTTCAGTTGTTAAGTCTCAGCCAGGGGCTCCTCCCCTGCCAGACGCGCGTCCCTGCACATCCCTAATTTCCGCTCTGCGAGGCGCAGTTTCCGATCTGTGAGCTGCGCCTCGCCCTCTTAACGTTTTCTTTACCCTTTTAGCCATCATGATTTTGCTCGTTTCATTTAAATTTCCATTTTTCTTATTTAGAATTTTCATACGTCTCATCGCTCGTTATTTCATTATTTCATTTATTTGTATTTTTATGTTTTTCTTAAAAGATTTCGGCTTCCTTTTGCCGTTTCTTAAATGATTTTTGTTTTTGTATTTTCTGTTTTTCTTGATTCGAAACTTTGTCTTCCTCTTTCCTTTTTTTTTGTTCCTTTCCCTTCTTGTCTTATTCTCCTGGTTTCTTCTTTCTTTCTCTAACAGTCAAGTCTCATTTGTCAATTTTTTTTCCCGACAGGTGATGGCTCGTCTAACCCCTCTTCCTGACACGCCTATGAGATCATCTTCACATCAGGAGATCAACTACAACCAATATGGCTCTTGCCTCGCCAGACCAGCTTGGGGCAGCGGTAGTACTCTGACCCAGTCACCGAGGCCAGTCTGGGGTCTTGCTGATGTTATGAAGACTGAGACATCGAGATCGGCCAACGTGCACCAACTTACCTGTTGTTGTTGTTGGTGGTGATGACGTAAGACCAGACGCAGCGGCGCGGCGTCGCAACATGCTGTACGGTAAGATGGGAAACTACGTCTTCACTCCATCACACTGTGTGAGTACAGGACATATTTCAACCTTTTAATATTTAGGTATCGTCAGGGAATAGGTTAGGAAAGAGTGCCATTCTTTGCAGCTTTAGTTTGTCTGTTTGTTGCCAGTGTAATCCACCGTGAGGAAACTGGAGTAGATGTTTATGTGGGGAGATGAAATGTGGACGACCATCTGCCTTGAATCCCCCACACGCCTCACGCTGTGTGGCAGTGGTCGGTGGTCCGACGTCGGGGTGGGTCACCGACCTTGCATATTCGACTCGGGCACTAAGTTACTGGTGCAGTACCTCTCCTGAGGTCCACCAGTCTTGAGGTTATCCCCTGCTATTTACAGCTGGACGCAGTATGCGAGGCGAGGCCAGCTGGGTCGTCTCCTTGTGGCATCCCAGTTAGGTGGCCGGGCCCGTCCCGATGCCACAGCACTGTCGGCGTGGCGATGTGTCCCCGTGTTCGTTGCGCAGGTGTACGTGACTCCGTGTGTCCCACCGTGTACAGTGTGGCCGTATTACCCTCGTTGGCTTCCAGTGTCATATATATAACCTGTGGTGTGTAGAGGATCATAGTAAAGCTTATCTAACGCACCTGTGGATATGTGAGGTTCTTAGGATATATATATTGATGTTCTTCGGTTCTGGGTACTGATGTCCACGACACGGAGACCTTTCGCCTTCTACGGTCCACTCGCCTCCCAAGAACTTTTAAGGTCCTGAGTGTACGCTACTGAGTGAAGCCTCTGGATTGGACCTTACAGGTGATGAGGCACTGGTAGACAGCGTCGGCAGACTCAGGGCATGGCATACATCTTCAGCTCCGGAGGAAGCGCTGCCCCCAGGAAGAAATGCTCGTAAGTATTTACCGCCTCCCTGTGTCAGCCATCACCCACCCATACATCCTTCCTGGGTCAGTCATCACCTACCCATACCACCTCCTTAGGCCAGTCTTCACCTACCCGTAGTGCCTTCCTAGGTCTGTCATCAACTACCTATACAACCTCCTTAGGTCAGTCACCCACTCTCGCCAGAGCCAACTCATCCTCCACTGCAGGAGCTTCCCCAAGGGAGGCCTATCACCCTTAACAGACAACCAATGATCCACAGAGATCCTCACTACTCCTACAAGCAGTCCCTTGTCCCCAGATACGGCCAGTGTGTTTGTGTGATTCCAATGAAGCGATCGAGATTTTTTCATAGGTTAACTGCCATAAGTTTCTCCCCAAAGGATCGAAGTCTGTCAAATGTAAGACTTCGATTCTGGCAAAGTGGTCGACGGTGTCATCCGTCATTTTGATAACATTACTTAGGTCCTCCACCTGTCGAATAAAACCCACAGTATAAACACTGAATCCTTCGACCTTAAAGCATATGATAGGAGAATAAAACCTTCGGTAAAACCAGTAAGGTATAGTCTACTTCGGAGCATTTGAAGCTTTGTCATCATTACTCGTGAAGGAGAGAGGGAGACAGAGAAGAGTAGTTGGGTATACGTAATAACTGGAGTATGTACGAACACGCATATATGCGGGACTTTTTGCGTCTGTTTGACGTCACTGAGTTACATGATGAAGGCTTCATGTTGTAGGGAGACGTGTGGGCAGTTCCTGGGAGGCTGGGTGACGGTGTTTCCTGACGTCACGGGCTGGACG
The DNA here is from genome assembly GCA_032361765.1 of Panulirus inflatus. Lineage (NCBI taxonomy): Eukaryota > Metazoa > Arthropoda > Malacostraca > Decapoda > Palinuridae > Panulirus > Panulirus inflatus. The sequence continues at coordinate 11,220 of JAUUDY010616691.1, read as the reverse complement.
GCGAGGTCAGGGGTCACCAGCTTTACTTGGGGTCACCAGAGCAGTCCAGGTGCGACGGGCGCGGTCAAGGGTCACGTCCTGTACGTGATCCACCAGAGCAACACGGTAACTGCCCGCTAACCCTAACAGATTATAGACCCGTCAGGAACACCAAGCCAGATTGCAGCAGGCAAGGCAACCAGCGAGATAAACATGTGTTGACGTGAACGTGTACAGATGGCGTCCGCCTGGCGGTATATCTGGCGTTTTTTATAACACTTTACGTACGGTATATACTCATAACGTAGTATAGTAATCAGAGAGTGGGATATATCATTCGACTTTATCACTACCTCAGAGCTGTGCTGTGGTATTGTAATATTTACAGAAAAACTGTTACTTTTAAGCTCGTAAATTCTTATAATGTCTAGCTACACACACAGGCGCGTGCTTGGAGCGGTAAACGTTCCTGTACCTTCTGATACGCGCATGTGTGTCCCTGACAGCCATGAAACATGGCCGGCAGCTGTGAGCCTCTCGTACCAATCACCACCTTTAAAACAACAGCGATGCAGCTTTAGCTTCACGTGATACGAACGCCGAAAGAGATTTACTTGTCACGTGGAGTAATTTCGCTATATGGACATCACCGCAACTAGCAAAATGTGAAGATGTTTTGAGCGTCTTGGGGAAAAAAAAAAAAGGGCTGTTTCGACCCTGGCCTTCAGAGAGGCTGGGGACTGGTGTACAGTACACTGTGATTCGTAGGCTACCACAAGGGCCAGGGACGTGCTGTGGTGCGGGGACAGCCACTGAAGCCAGGGGCGTGCTGTGGTGCGGAGGTCACTACGGAAGTGCCGTCGTGCTCAAGGGTCGCATCTTTGTGTTCAAGGGTCGCAACGTCGTGCCTAAAGACGACGCCACGTATAACTCTAATTCCCTTACCTCAGAGGTGTTAAAGGGACGGGGTTGGGCAGGGGAGCCACAGGTGGCGTGTCGGAGATGCTTGGAGTGCGGTAGATGCTGACTGGTAAAGGGAGCCAGGAACCCCTGATGATGACTGGCAGAAAGAACCAGGAGCCCCTCGGGCTGTGCTTTACTGTGGGTGTAGATGTTTCGACTCGACCTGTAGTGATGTGCTATACGGGGAGGGACGTTTGCAATCGTGGGATCTCGTCTCTTGAACATTTTCTACGACAAAAATTCCTAAATTCATGTATGCTGTCTACATTAACCATATCCTCAGTTACTTTATGCCGTTTATATACCACTGTTAAACTTTAAATATTTTTTTATATCTATTTCTACTTCTCACCACAGTGCCCTGGCTACTGAACTTCATTTCCTAGTTTACGAGGACGTCATCATAGGAACTGTTGATGTCTGTGTAATTTCCACGATTATATCTCCTCTTTAAGGTCTTGTCTCACCTCTGTTGTTTGAACATCTTCATTTATCACGTAGTCAAACTTGAGCATTACCTGGTCACTTTTTTATATGGTGTATGATATGGTATTTTCAATAACCATGGTAGTATGTGTGAAGGTTAGATCGAGCACTGTTGGCACATCAGTCCCTCTCATCGTAGTGTGTTCGGTGACATGTTGGTGTAGGAAATTTTCAGGCATTCACACTAGAAAAACGTGTTTTCTGGTCGAAAAAAATGAGTCTTATTTTTAGGCGTTTTGATATTATTCAGTTTCATTGACTTGAAGGGAAACTTTGTCTACGATCGCGAAGGTCTTGTACGCTTTGTGGAAGTGAAATGAAACACTCCTGTGTTCTTTAACTGTTAACGATGTGTACCGCGAGGTTTAATGCGTCAGTCGCATTCTCATCATACCACGAGAGAGTTTACAGTGTTGGAGTTCAACCCGCACCTCGGGGTAGTCTGGTTCCACCTGCCGCTCTGGCATCACTTGACAGCCACAGTTCATAAACTTACCTGTCCTCCTTGACCCGTTGGTCACAACGGAACGGTTCGTTCTTATGATGACCTGGCCTTCAAGGGTCCCGTCAGAGACCAGGTCATCATACCCATGATTCGAAACGTCTTGTTTGAGGATTATGTCGTCCTCAAGAATCAAAGTTGTTAATCCATCGAGCAACACAGCAAGTGAGTCTGTCTGGCATTCGTAAGGTCCAACTGGCGTCCTTTAGAACCATACTCCACCGCCACTGGTGACAGCTTTGGTATTTTGGCTTTGAATTGGCGAACAACCCCGGCTCTGACGCTTCTGAAAATCAGGGGTCTCGTATCATTTTCCATAAAATACTTCTGTGAAATACGGTAGTATATAAATAAGCCCTTTTTAATAAGTGTAGCAGTGACCTCTTCGTATTTCTTGAGGTGGATTATATTCTGTTTATCACGAGTAAAGCCCACAGCGAGATGGTCCGCTAGTGAGGGTTAGGGGTTGTCGTGCTTAGCGATGCTCCAGTGGACTTCCCCCACTGAAATGGACCAGAATCCTGCGTTTCTGCTGTATACGAGAGATGTTCAGCGGAATAGAGCGAGGGGTGAGCTTGCCAAGTGTTTCAATCTACGTCGATAACAAAACCAGTTTTATGTTGGTTGTTGGGACCCAAGACAAGATCCAATTTTACCTTATGGGCCATAGTTTATTTTTGTTTTTTCACATAAAGTAAACTCTACGGATTCGCCGACGCCATGTCTAAAGACTTAGTCATTAGGGCGGGAACACGTACGCGCGTCGTCGTACATTGCTGAGTGTAAGGCCTGGTGATCACCGAAGAACAACAGAACAATAAAGAAGCCGTGGCTCTCGTACGTAGATCTTTGGGCCTGGCTGATGGTAGGAAGATATCGCCGACGCCTCGCACTCGGAGCCCGATGGCATTTGATACGCAGCAAGCGTACACGTGCCGGTGTTGCGGGAGCATTCCTCACCAACACAGGAGGCCAGAAGGGACTCTGCTCACCAGCTGGTGTTGTGTGAGTCTCACCAACACACACACACACACACACACACATCCCGGCTGGATGTAGTGTGAACAGTCCTAACCACAGAAGTACGTCAGGAGAGACTTTCCTAACGACCACTATAGTCAATCATCCCGTCCGGCTGTGTCCAGGTTTCTGGGCCTTGTATTTTGTGAGGTGGAGCCCACGAGCCTTGCTATGCGAGCCTAGCGGGAGTTCTCTTTACCAAGAAATTATCACGACGGTAATAAATTTATCAGTGAGATATAATTTTGTATCAACAAAGTATGCTTTTGTTTCATTGGATGCGTGTTGCAGTTAACGAGGCTTTGATTTTATGGGCCTCCGTGGTGTAGTGGTTAATGTTCAAATGACCATGACGCGTGCACAGGCATGCCCGGGTTCGGACCTGGGCGCGGTAGTCTGTCCGCAGTTCATCCTGCTTTTCATCCTTCCTTGAGTGGGTCGATGAATTGGGTACCTGACTTAGGCTGGGGGGTATATATGTATACATATATGTAGCGTCAATGAGGGCATTCAATAGCCTGTACTGTCTTGGCTAACCTGGAAAATATGATGTCCCACAGAGACAGATCTCATACGTGCGCCTGTCGTCTCTCCCTGACCTAGACAGAATATCTTAGACAATATGTTAAAAGTCTGTCGTTTCTATGCATTACTTCTTTATCAAAGCAGATACAATCTTCAGCCACTGACTTTGTACGATCGTTTGAAAGGGTATTTAACTTAGTTCTCCAAGCCCTTCTGGAGATGTCTCGGTGAAATATTGGAGGATGAAGGTGTTTGGTGTTTTCAGTCTAATTTTGTGGTGTTTGGTGTACATTATGCCAAGAGATATCAAGAGGGAGTCTTCCTGTAAAAACGTTACGTCTCAATTGTAGACCCTCGTGGGCTTCTGAAGCTGTTTGTCACTGTCACTAGAATTTTCCCAGGCGTCAGTAAATTTGCTTTTGAACGTACGATGTTGTGTTGCTTTACGTGTGTGTGTGTGTGTGTGTGTGTGTGTGTCTAATGTGTGAAAGTTTGTGATTGTATTTATGAGCAAAGATGCAAATCCGAGACCACCGCGGTTGATTTTAGTAGTATAAACCACAGCGATTCATCAGCCATTACCAAAGGGACTTCCATTCAAATAATTTAACTTTAATTGCATGTAGCTGGCCAACCTTTGGAACACTGTTGTTGACCTAGCACGGCTGTTTATACTTGATGGTTGGGGGGGTCACATTAGTGTCAAGAACGAGGGCAATTTGGAGTCACTTTGGCTGCCTGCCGACCCCGACGAAAGTGGGTAAAGTACCTAGACATAATGACTAGTTCGTCTGTAACAGCGGCAACGGTGGCGTGGCAGCGTGGAAGGCATATTTACGCACGGTATAAAACCTCGAAGACACTATCTTCATTGTTGTGAAAGTGTGACTTTGGCAGGTCGCTTTGATTCTGCGTCTCTCCTCTTGTCTGAATGTTCTCTGTGGTTTTTCTGCATCCACAGAAAATTTCGGTAGACTTGTTTATTGCTCGAGGAATCATAGAGCATAATAGATAGTTGACAAGGAGATGTACATTATATATATCTTTATCTCAGGACTGTGTCTAATGGGACACCTCTCATAAGACTTATATATCCAGAGGAATAAAGTTTACAAAATGCCTGCGGTATACGACATGCCTTGATATATAATTTCCTTCGCACACCAGAACCGTATGTCAGTTTCAACCAGACGACTGGCAACAGGAAGCTGCCAGCAAATTGTACGATTAGCAGCTGCGTTGTCAGCCGCACGATGAGTCATGAAATTCATATTCGTGACAATTACAAATTCCTAACACACGTATACAATCACAAATTCCTAACACACGTATACAATGAATGACTGATAGTACCATACCATTGCCTTCTTGGTGAGGAGGGTAAAACAGTGGGACGAACTTGAAGAATAAATGAATAAAAGAGGATTGTAGAGACTGGTCAAGAAAATGGATATTTGGAATCTTTGTTGAGCTTGTGTCGCTTGTTTCATGAAGTTGCAAAAGGTTAGAAAGTTCTATGCGATAGGGTCAGTTTTAACGAAGACAAAATTGCTCGTGTTATCTGAACGAGAGGCAGCAAGAATAAAAGAAAATTTCAGTAATTCGTTATTTTTTTCAGGCTCCCTTAATCTGCCCACAGTAAAAAAACGAATATCAATTTTTCGAAAATGAGAAGTTCTTACAATTTTCTCTAAAGAGAACGTGTGATTGGCAAGCAGGGTTGTGACCTTAAGGAGACACAGAAGAAGAATTCTGAAGACGTGAATGGCGGTGCCCTAGTGTCGCCAGGTTTGCAAGCGAAACTCTGAATCAGTTGGCGACACCTCTGTGTGGAGACACCATCTGGCTCTTGCCCCACCTGTTGCCCCTTGTTGCTCTCGCGACCTTGCCCGCAGACACTGCGCCGATACCCGTGGCGTGTCACCTCCGTCGTGGCCTCCCTCTGTAGTGAATGCGGGTGATAGTAGTGACGCGAGTGTGTTGAAGTAGTGCCGTCTGTCTGAGGCGCAGCGCAGTATTGCACCGCGTCCTTCAAGTGGCTGAATCCTAACGTCTGACGTACATCGTTTCCTCATCGAGTTGCTGAACCACGTCAGTGGGAAGTGAGGTGTTCCCCTACGAGAGGTCCACATGGCCTCTGCTATGACAATGACGAGGCCATAGTCCCGACCGCTGGTGATGGCATTCTTCACAGTGGGTGCAAGGGCTCGAAAGGGAGGTGGAGCACCGGGAAGGAACCTGCAGTAAGTACAAGCATTGGATCGCAGTGGTGGACGGTCAGAGAACCAGACCTGACTCTGTCCCTTCGGGTGATACAAATTAGAAATGTTATTTCCAGAACTCGTAACCAGATCAGAAAACTTGAGTGTGATGCAGAATCACACTGAGTCACTTTGAAAGGGAGGCTTGTAATATCTCTATACAGTACATTGTTTACCCTCCTGTAATGCTAATACTGTGTATGTATTATGTCGTTGAAGGCTATCTGTGTACCGCCACAGTCATGTAATTCGCTGTAACCACTGGAATATAGGTTAAGGGGTTGGAGAAAACTGATTCATGTCAGCTTTTCTATGTTCAACATATCTGTTCACAGGCGCAACTGTTTTGCTTTTCATAAGATTATACATTTATCCTCAGGAACCATATATTCAGTTTCGAGATATTAAAAAGAAAACGCTTGTGGCTAATATGACTGTCGAATATGGTGCAGATCAACTGTCCATCTGGGCAAGAATTATATTATTAATTTCTTTTTCCAGGAAATTAATGTTTTTTTTATGATTTTCATAAAACGTGTTTATTTTTTTCCCAGGAAACTGGTGACATTTTTCCCTCAGGAAACTGGAGGAGTTTTAAAGCACTATGTGTGGGAATCGTTAGTTTCATTGAATCTCGTTTAACTATTATGTTTGTGTCCTCGCCTGTAACAGGAGACGATTGTAACGAACTTCATGCAAACATTCAACTATTTTTTTTATACATATATTTTTCCCAGCCGTGTACGAGGTATAGTAAGATGTCGATGATATTAATATTTCTTAAAAGATAATGACTGTGAAAGTCAGTGGGTCATGGGGAAATGTAATTTTGTCAGGAACAAAAAGTTTCCTTCAAGGAAAAAATTTTCCCGAGGAAAAACTGTGCTAAAAATAGCGAGGGGAAGAAAAGAACCCTTGTGCCGCACAAACACAGAAAAAGACTAGTAGGAAAAATAAAATCTGTGTGGCAGGAAAAGACAGTGTACTAGGAAAAAGACGTTAATGTGCCAGGAAGAAAAAAAAAAGCTATGCCAGCGGAAAAGACTGTCATGAAAACAGCCCTTTGTGGCAGGAAAAATGCACTACAAGGGAAAAAAAAGACTGTGTAAGGAAGACATGGCGTTCCAAGAAAAAGACATTGTGCCAGGAAAAAAATCCCACAGAGTGCCGAAAAAAAGGCAGGGTCAATTAAGAGAAGTTAGTGTACGAGGAAAATAACCAGTGTGCCAGGAATACAGTCTATGTGTTCGGGGAAAAAATACCAGTGAGCAAGGAAAAAAATTTTGCGTTCCAAAAATCAGAACTAAAGAAAAAAAAGTCGGTAAATGAAATATGAAGCCCCAGAGGACATTATTTGGCTGTCGAATGCAAGTGTGTGTGTGTGTGTGTGTGTGTGTGTGTGTGTGTGTGTGTGTGGGGATAAAGGGGGGAGGGACACTAAAGTTTATCAGGTTGCAGAGAAACGTGATCAAAGAGTAGGAAAAAGCACACACTACCTGAGAAAGACTATAGTAGGTCTTCGGGAAGGAATGAAGGCGAAGGGGGAGCTTGGCTGTTGCTGCGGTACCGCTGGACTGCCGCCACACATCGGGAGGAACTTCTCAACACTTCGGAGTAACGGAGGCGGTGCAGGAAATGCTGTCGCAGGTCTCGGGATAATCCTCAAGGCCGCAGGAAAATTGGTATCGCAGCGTCCCCAAGATGGTGTCAGGCCGGCGTGGAGAGCGTCACGTTGTCGGCTGCTGAGGACGCTATACCGACGCTGAGGAGACTTTGGGGGTCTGGTTGAGGTGAGGGTCACCCAGACGACGACCAGCCTGAGGGAGGATGTCACAGTATAGAGGGAAAAGACAGATTGACGAGCAAGTGGGAGCAGAAAGCTTACCCCTGCCTCAAACTACGGCGACCTCTACTCATAGATTCCTCATAAATACATCACACTAACCAAACAAATGCACACTGATATAACCCAACGAACACAAAACACCCGACCTCCCAACTCCTAAAGTGGACAAGTATTTCGCCTCGGTAACTCTTGCTGCTGTAGTTGGTAACTCGACCTAAGGAGGGACATAGGGAGTGTCAGAATTACATTAATGGACAATATGCGGTGGACAGAGCAAGCAAGTGCTCGCAAGCCTTGGAGCTGGATCTCGCACGACACACGGACTCCAACAGCCCAAGAAATTACCCTTCAGAGGCCCCAGTACGGAGGTAGACACCTCCATGGACACAAGCGGTTTTGGTTCGACCTCATCTCGTGCTGCACTGACCCGCTCTACGCTGAGGCTCCGTACCGCTTTACACTGAGGCTCCGTATCACTGGCAGTAGTGTATCGGCGGACGACGGGTGTCGCCTCTTGGCACGGAGGGCGTGGGAGCCCTCCCACTTTCAATACACCACACCACCAGTCTTCTCTGGCACTCGCTATGATAATTATAGGGTGGAAAATAATGTGAAATTTCTGGAAGTATCCAGATGAAATATCCACAATTATGTTACTAAATAGTTGTAGTTAAACACACACACACACACACACACACACTCAGGCCACTAATAGCCTAAAATGAATACACAAATGTTCATATCCCTGGCCTTGGTCCTCACACGTACAAACACAGGTGACAGGCAGCGCTGAGCCAAGACATACACACGGTGGCGCTCCACAACGATCATGGCTGTGAGGCAGTTCTAAACCTCAGGTCTACCCATTTGTGTCAAAGTCTTACACTACCCCTACACCCACACACGTGTACGATGATATTGTGTGTGTGTGTGTGTGTGTGTGTGTGTGTGTGTGTGTGATTGCTGTTTACGTGTTATGGGCAGGGGAGTTTTACACTAGTGTTGCCCCGTCTCTTATCCTTTTATATAGGTATTCCTATGTGTGTATGCGCACACACACACTAACATAAGCTGTGTGTGTATGTGTGTCCGAAAGTTAATTGTTTGTGTTTCACGATGGGACTAAACAGTGTCATAATTACTTCAACATCCACACGGTCCACATTGATAGATTTCAAGGCTTAGAAAAAGGAAAATCCTTGAGACGTTGAGTGCTCCTGTCTCAGTAAACACTGCTCTGATGTACACCTTTCAATCCATTTCGAGAACTCTCGTGTATCATAAAGGGTAAGTCGGTCGTTGGTGACGTGGGCCAGGTCTTGCAGGAGGCGGGGATGCAACAGCAACAGCAGCTGGGTGGGCGGGCGAGTGTGTGCTCCACACGCCCGCCCGCTCCCTGGCTGACTAATCGGCTTAACGCCCTCACCACGGCAACGCGCTGGCTCAGTCGGTGACAGCCTTTTAGATCCCTCGTGTCGAGGCCAAGCACACGACTTGCCTGCCTGCCTGCCAGCTGAGGTGAGGCTCCCGGGTCATGAGAACCGACAGCCTGACAAACTGCAGCCCTAGTGGCCACGAGGTCAGGTCAGGTCAAGTCGGGGGAACACGTTTAAGACAGATAGATATCCGCTCGACAGAAACAGAAGGTTTCTGACTGTTCTCCAGCGCATCGGCTGACACGCGCGCCGCGCCACGCTCTCCCAACCTCCATCTCTCCTGGCTAACGTTTGTCCTGTGACTCACCAAATTCTTTGACACATCCCAGCCATTCTTGGGTTACGGTGGCCTCGGTTCTTGCAATACCTCGCTTAAACCGCCCATAGGCATGTCCTCTGACTTTACGAAAACCTGTTTTTTTTCAATCGGTCAAATGATTACGATTATCAGCAAATGATAGTCACTAAGGCGACATAGTGCTTTTGTTAAGTGGTAAATGAATCTGATGAATCAAATATGGCTGCTTTTATATCATCCCTAAATTCCTTTCGCTAGCGCTTTCAAGGCAAGACACGATCTGTGCCATGTTACCTGTCCGTCATATGAATTCTGTAAGACGGGAGAGTAAACTGAACTGTCGTACCGCGTGATCAAGGCAAGAGAGACGGACGATAGCCACACTAATGTTGGGCAAGTGACGCAGGGGGGGAGGAGGAGGAAAGGAGAGCCTTTGGCATATGAACTATGAGTGGATTACGGGGCTCGAAAAAACGCAACAGGATGAAGCTGTTGTTTTATTCTGAAAACGTTTCGGTGCAAAGCCTTGCTCACACAGACGGAAAAACAAGAGACAGGAATACACGGGTCTCGTCTCCTCTTGGTAAGGTGTGTGTGGAAAGCTTTGCACACAAATGTTAGAGCATCATTCCAGCTCCACCCATTGTTTTTCTACCGTTCCTGAGCCATTCACCGGTCAGATTCACGCGTGAACTAGAGACTTGTAAGGAATAGGAAGGAAGATTGATAATTCTGGAATAATATTAATCATACTTCTATCATTAATGATAATATTGATGACTAATCATTATTATTACTGTAAGTAGTAGCAGTGGTGGTGGTTGCATCAACATTTTTCTTAGGATTAATTACAGTTTCCCGCCTCAGTGAGGTAGCGTCAGGAACAGAAGACTGAGCCTTTGAAGATAATTAATGCCTTCCTTGACTCATTATGTTCACCTTTCAGACACTTAACACAGAGGCGGAGTGATTTCAGCCCCCCAGCTCCCGCACCTCTTAGTTGCCATCTGCGATACACAGGAGATACACGAGTAGTGTTCTTTCTCCCGTATCCCGAGGAGAAGATAATAATGATAGTGATGATAATAGTAATAATGATAGACGATAGATAAAGAATATGAAATGAAATAAAATTAGGCGGTTATCTACGAAATCTTGTGAAACAAACGCTTGTCTTTGACCGATTCTTTGATTCTGATCATTTGCTCAGAACTCTTGCATAACACAAATGTTTCTAAAAACTTAGGCAAGATATTCAAGGTTATAATGGCAAGAAAAATTATCAAAATGTCATAGAACATAAAATGTGAAGTGGAAACATCTGTGTTGCATTTACCCCGATACTGTGTTCTCGTTTCTAATTCCTCATTAACAGATTGAAAGGAAAATTAGCCTCGAATGAGGTTGGTAGTCGATTACTCTCCATACATTCGTAACGAAACTGTATTTCTCAATAGGTAAATTGGGGAGTATCGGGCAACCGCGTCTCGTAAACTATCTCAAGTCCGTTTTCTCTATCCATAAAATTCATACCATAAACACCCGGAAGAAAATAAGTCCGTGTCATAAACTTGTCTCCATCGTGGATCCGGGTTACAGATACGGTCAAATAGACGAATCTCATGATATAAAGAAAACCCACGTAATATGATAAAACTCGAACTGGAAAGCGCACGATTAAGCTCCTATCTATAGACACATGGGCAGGTTAGAGATCTATATACCTCCAGATAGTGAGGATAAGCACGATTACTTTTTGACTTTAAGTATGACCCGGGTTAATAATTCTGCCTGCGTTAGGTATGGTTCCTAGTGTGTCATAGTAATCATTTTTCCCATACCTTATAGACTCTGACGTAGGTACCCGATTTATAGATAAACCCACAAACATACGAATATAAGAA
>JAUUDY010616581.1:0-17221 GCA_032361765.1 Panulirus inflatus | reverse complement strand
CTCCCACGTTAGCGAGGTAACGCAAGGAAACAGACGAAAGAATGGCCCAACCCACCCACATACACATGTATATACATGCACATCCACACACGCAAATATACATTGTGCACCTCAATATATTAATACATATACACAGTGAACATTTAGACTTTCATTAGGTATATTCAAACCATAGTCTGTGGACTCATATTTCTAAGATCCTTGAAATTACAAAATTCACACATTGCCTGTTCCTGCAAATTATAGGTCTGCCTGGTCCTGCAAATTGTAGGTCATTTCTTTTAATCTTGAGCTGAACTAGATAATTTCAGGACATGACCAGTGGAGAAACTTGATGTGTCTTTTTTATTTTACCCATAAGCTTTTATTCTAACAGTTTGTTGACAAAAGATTTAATACGACCATTTTTCAGGAACTTTGAATATTTTCATAGTTAGTAAGCTTTGATTTTTAAATGTTTCCTTTGCTTTTACTCATCCTCTTGAGCTAAGGTTCCAAAGGTACTAAGAACAAAGGATTAAATGGCTGCTTGCAGCTCAACTTTTGTGGACTGTAAACCAAGCCTGGTTCTTATGGACTGTGGACCTAGCCTGGTTCTTATGATTATACACTAGTGTGATTTTTTTTAATTGTCAGTTTTTGTAGATATATAGGATATGTGCATGCAATAAACAGATCATCTTTTATTTATACATAGTATGCGGTGTTTCCAAAAGCTGTTCCCTTGATTTTTTATTTGTCAAATTTGTTTGCTATGACAGGTAGTAACCAAATCCTGGACATTGCATTTCCATTATCATAGCATAGCTATGAATGCTATCATGTAGATTTGAAAGCCATAGTTCCCACTCCTTTTCTCAGCCTTCTATACTGACTTTCTTTTGTGATGGCCAAGATGACCTAGGGTGTTGTGTGCCCCGCCATTGCCATCTCAGATTTGCTACAAACACATTTTCCCATGCCTTAGCCAGATGCCCATTTATCAATCAGCCCTGAGGGGATGATGAACAGATGGAACCAACTGCTATGTCCAAACTTCGAACTCACATGGCCCAAAAGTGAATCACATTGAGCAGTGCTAATAACAATGCCACAGAAGTTCATTGCATAGGAGGCTGTTTTGAATTTTCTGTTAACAGAAGTGGTAGTCTTTAACTCAATGGAGTTTTCCTTTTTCTTTTGTCCATGCATCTCTTCTTTTCAGGCTAAGGCCACTGCACCACATTTATTAGTAGTTATTCTTTGTTCTGTAACAAAGATCGAGCAAGTTTCATTCATAATCGTGACATCTTTGATTACCCTTGTTCCTGCACTGAGTGCAATTCATACCATGGTTTTCTTTTTACCAGAAACGTTTGTACCTGTGATGTCAGAAGGTGATTACTGTAACATTTATCAAGAATCTCTTTCTAGAAGAGTGTTTTTGAGAGGAGATTTAACATTATGGTGTTTCTGTTATATGTTATTGAAGCATAGTTAAGTTGCATGCCAGGTTGACCTCTTCCCTAGCTGTTGGATAATTCCATTAGAAAGTGACTTTTGTCTCACCCTTGGTTTCTTTGTGGAACTTGTATGTTTTTATTGGTTCCATTACAGACTGCTTCCTGCCTCAGTGGCCCAGACCATGACTGTTAAATTTGTCCCTGCCATGGACCATTGGCTTTTCAAACATTCCCTAATTAAACCATTACTTTCCAAACATTTGTTTAGAAGGATCATTTCTTGTTGGAAGGGCTCCCCTTTTGGACCTTTATCATTCTGACAGTCCCTTACATGGATAGTTATCTTCCAGCAGTTCTTCACACAGACCATTAGCTTTCCACATGATTTCAGGAATGGAATTTTTTTTCTAAATTTCTTTACAAGCATTGTTATAGACCTTAACATTTCCTGACAGATTGTTGGTTTAAACAATTGCCCTTCATATGTACCATTGTTTTACCAACCAGAAGTGAAAGTAATTATTACCATAACCAATGTTCCATGTAATAAATTGTTGCTTTTCTTGATGGCTCCCCTTATGAGTTGTTTCAAATTATTATGATTCTTCATCATTATTTTCCTTTGCCTGCTGGTTCATAATCTAACTTTTTTTTCATGTGATTCATGCTCTGATCAGTCTCATCTAAGATTTGACAATGGCCTCTATCTGACCCTGTTATGTAGGGTCCCTTTCCTGTTTGTTCACATTTTTTGCTGTGCATAATTGTGCTTGGCTTTCGTTCTTTTGATGGTACAGGAAAATGTGCTTAATAGTATAGGTAATTACATTATTCCTTTCACATGTTTTTGTGATAGTCTGTTTTATTAGTATTGGGACTGTTTGCTTGACAGCTGTCTGTCTAAGGTGTGAATAGGGAGACTAATACGGGATTCTGGAAACGTTGCTTAATATTAGTGTTTCTTACAGTCATTGCATCACAGCAGGTTGCTTCATTCATCACTGTTATATGGAGGAATTCAAACAATGTAGTTAGCCACTCTTAGAAGCAAGGGAATTGGTTTATTTCTCTTACCAGACTTACTAGATGCAGAGGAAACCCAAAATGCATTGCCCTTTGTAGCAAAAATGAATAGGTGCTTAGAGTTTAGCAGCACTTTGTTGGTGTGTTATAATAATCCTTTCCATAGTCAGGATATCACTGCAGATTCTGTAACCCATCATATGATGTGGTTAGCCACTCCTAGACCTGGAAAAGTTGGTTTCTTTACCTATCCTCTTTTACTGTCAATGAAAACCAGTCTTTTGTTCTTAATATAAAAATTGACAAGATGCATAAAGCTTAGAAACTTTCAATTCGATGCTCACCTAAGGTGAACGGAGTTAATTTTGAGATGTAAGGCTAGTGACTCCTAGAGGTAGGGAAGTCCTTTTAACCTCTTAACCCCAATGTGAAATAGAGAAAAAGATAAGGTACATTCTCAACATAGATACAAAAAGTGCATAGACTTCAAAAATACACAGGACATTTTACATCACTGGCCAATAGTTGCAAAATTTTATGTTGTGCAACTGTGCATCTCAAAGGATTTCCTTTGATTACTTTCTTTCACATCCCCTTGAGTAGGGTTTTGAGGTTTCTGCAGACAGTTTTTCAACTGTTTATAGATTCTGGGGATTTTATTAGGCATATCCTACTGAAGCATTGTTTATCACTTCTTTTCTTTAGTTTAAGAGTTCTTTGCTGTTCTCCACTTGGGATGCTGTAATTTCCCTTGCTTACTGCCTGAATTCTGTTGGAAAGAAAATCAGATAGGAATTGATGAAAAGCTATGTCTTCATAAAGGGTAGTCCTGTGAACAAACCTTACTTTTTCCTTCTAGTTCCTTCTTCCTTCAACACTCTCTTTTACTAACTGCAGTGTAGCCTCACAGAAGTAAGTTTAGGTGAATAACACATTGTTATTTGATGGGTTCAGATTCATGACATGATAACAAGGGAACAGTGGAAACCAATGGGTCATGTAAGATGAATCTGCTTTCAGGTGTAGATGATGGAATACCACAATATATTTGTGGGATTTTGCCTAAGTACTGTCTCAAAGGGAGTAAAGAACTCCTGTATTCCTTGCTCACTTGCCTTTCCTGCCTTTCTTGTAGGAAAAGCCAGCCTTTCACAAGTTCAAAAGCCATTTTTTTCCTCTTCCCACACACTTGCCTACTGCACACAGAACTTCCAGATCTCACTTGCTCCTTCATTTTTTGTTATCTCATAATTTACTCATCTTTGTGCCCAATTTCTTGTTTTTCCACATCTGTATCCTTTTAGTGTCACTTTGACAACTCATATCCATACTGATTATTTTTCGTATCATTGCATTAGAGAATTGTCTCAAGTATTTAACTGGTAAAACTTTCCAAATGATGATTAAGAAGAATAAGTATTTGTTGAGTTTTGCATGAACTGACTTTATATATTTTTGAAATAACTAAATGATTAAAGATAGATAGAATATAATGGCTTTGCTTGTTTCCTTACTAAATAAGCATGTCCATTTGTGGGTCATGTGTTGAGGTTTTCAGTTGACTCTCATATAATGTGATTTATTGCGATGTTTCATAGCAAAAAATTTTTAGAAGAAATTTTGCATGCCTATGAAAATCTAAAAAAATGTTATCAGAAATAAATAGAATATATAGATCATGGGATACAGTGTATCAGTGAGGTCATTTTAAGGCAATGTGTAAGAAAGTAATATCTTTTATGGCTTCCATTTTATATGGATACAATTTTTCAATTCAGATGGGTTGAGATACAGTAGCACATAGAATGAAATTGAAACCAGGTGTGTGCATATTACTTCAGGTCATGCCCAGATTTGATAATTTACAAAAGCAGAGCATAAGTCTTTTACCAGGTCTTTAATTCAGTTACAATCTGTGTAAGAAAATGTTTCTTTGGTGCTTAAGGAAGAATTACAATGAAAATGATTATCTCACCTGCTATATTCTTTTCCTCTATTTGACCAGGCTTGAAGGATCTAAGTGCTGGTCACATCCAGTCAGTGCAGTTGGACCCTCACTTAGCAAACCAAACAAACCCAGCTTTGATAATTTGCATATGCAAATTAGTGCTCCTCACTTAAAGTTGGAATTTATTCATGAAAATGTGTTATAAGTTGAATAGAATAGATATCTTTGATCAAGTGTTGTGCTCAGGATTCATTCTGTCTGCTGAGTGCCAGTGGCCTACAGTTTGAGCTGTCACTTGGAGATGGATGGGAAGTAACAAGTGTATGGTTTATGCAGTTTGTTTTAGGGTCTGTGATTGGTTAGCACACTAGTGGGATTGGTTGTTTGGGAAAGTAGAAAGTAGATAGGTATGCCATGTATAGGTTGACTTGCTCTGGTTGGACAAAAAGCTTGCATTCTCCAAACTTTGTATCAGAATGCAAAAGAATGCAATATCAAAGTAAGAAAAATCAGTAACATTCATGTGAGTGTAAATACTTTATCCTTTTCATTGGCTTGCAATATTTACATGCAGTTGTGCTCTCTTAATTCTCATGAAAATAGAATTTTTGGATATTGATGAAATAATGAATATTCTGATTTTAGGAGATGATCAGGCAGTAGCAAACCAGCATGCTGTGTCAGATGGTGATGTTATGCAGTCTAACATTGCAAGTCCAGTTTATAATGAAGCTCAGACTCTTACTAAACAGCGGTTACCATCCAGGCCATCACAGAATCCAAATTTCCACAAAGGGGAAATTGCACATGATGCATCTTATTCAGTGTCAAACACGGAAAACCATGTATTAACTAGCAGAGAAGAGTAAGTTCTAACTGCATGTTTTTATCCTGTATTTACTATACCACTCCAATCAATGATCTGTTTCAAAGTAATATGATATAGAGTACTAAGTGTATCTTGCCACCGTTTTCATAGGTTTGCTCAGGATTTTTTTGTATATCTTTTGGATATCTTTATGATATTCTTTTTTGATAGTTGATAAGTTAGTTACCTAGTTGGTTACCTGATTGGTTGGTTAATTATTTAGTTACTTGTCTGTTATGTAACCCTAGGACACATTCTATGACGTCTGTAGCTTTGAGGCAGTGCTCCATGTGGGAGCAGGGTAAGGTGAGCTCCATTGAGTGGAAAGGTCCTTGAAAGGGCTTCATTCCTTTTCATTCACTGATGGTGTTACAACCTTGTTGAAGATGACTTCTTGCTCATGGTATTATTGCCTCTTGGCAGAGCCCAGGAATGCTGTCCTTAGTGACTTGATAACATTAATGAGAAAGGTTCTCTTTTCTTCTAATTTTCTCTCTGCTCGATCTGCTTTCATGACTAATAACCTGAAAGTGCGAGTTCCCAACTGCTGTAAGGATATTGCAGTGATATCTTAGATAATCGGCATTACAAAGTTTGTTTTCTGAAAGCTGGGTTTTTAGTATAGGTACCATAATTATTTTTCTTGTGAACTACAGTTTCATATTTAGGGTGGCTAGTCCTCCTCCATTCTATGAATGAGAGTAAAATCAAAATCCTTTTATCTCATGAAATTTCTTGACACCATTGCCAATCACTCTTCAACAATTCCTATCTGTGTGCAACAGTGTTAATACTATTTCTTTTCTGCAAGTTTATTATAGATGCTGTTTTCATAAGCTGTCTGCACATTTTCTTTCCACCAAGGCTTGAACTGAAGGCACATACCTGTCTGCTGTTTTCCACTGTTTCTTTGGGGAAACTTAGGCACCTCCTTCTCTTGAACAGCTAAGTGGTGGAATTCTCTTTCTTCTTTTGTCTTTTTCTTCCTATAACCTTTCAACTTTTAAGAGTTAGGTCTGCAGACACCTGCAGAATCCTGATTATATCTGCGTTCTTTTTCTTTTACATTTTCCTTTCACCTAAGCTAAACTTTGATTAGTGCTTGTTTTTGCTTGTGCAGTGTCAGTGACCATTAGAAAAATAGTGTTACCCTGCCCACCACTGTAAATTTTCTGCCACATATGGGTGCCCTGTCACTCCTATTTAGGAGGAGGATAGTTCTCTTTTTATCAGTGTATGCTCCTCTTTTATGGTGTGAGGATCATTTAGCCATTTTTCTATTTTTCTGCCTGTTCTGCTTTTTTTTTCTTTTGCAGGGTCAGTTGAACAATGGCCTCATTTGCTCACAACCACTCTGTAGCTGTCATGTATATTATATCAAAACCAGAACCCTTCATATATACAGCCAAGTTCTGCAGACCATTTCATGGTGTTCTCTGGCTTTTTCATATGTCTTAGATCATCCCAAGGCACCCCTTATGCTACAATGCTTCTCTTTATTTTCTCCCATGCATACCTCTCACCCTCCTGAATGTTCAGGCCTTGATACTTCAGAGCCTCTTTCAGTGCATCCTTCCATTTCTTTTTCAAGTTCCTCCCCCATGCTACCTACACTTTGAACACATAAATCTCTTGAGTCAGTCATTTCTCACTCTCCCTCTCCATGCCAAACCATTTCAGCACACCTTGGTCAGCTCTTTCATTCAGACTGTGCATACTATCACACCTTGCCCTTACGCAATCATTCCTCGCAATCATCCCCACTCACACCGCTTATTGTCTTAAGGTATTTCATTTCCAACATATCTGTCTTCTTTTGTTCTTTCTACATAGGCAGTGTGTTAATTTTTTTTCCAAAAACATTAGTTGTAGTAGTTCATCTGATATGCTGAGAGTGGTTTCTCCATACATTGGTGATACGTCTAGTTGACCTGAACTGTAGTCTATCCTTGAGCTTATGTTAATCTGAAGTATAGAGTCACTGATGTGATGTGTTTATACAGCTGATTCACTGCAGAGCAGTTTATTGTTCAGCACACTTAAAGTTGTATTATTCTATTAGAACAATAGCAAAAACACATGCTAATTTCATATGCCATTATATGTTTTGTGCTTTATATATTTATTATGTGTTTTAGATTCTCTATAATATTGATAAAAGCTGAAATAGATGATACCATAATTAATGCCTAATTCAGTACCATTGTCTTTAGCTCACCACCTCTCATACTGACTGTGAGGGAATCTTTGGTGGAATCTGCAGGAAAGAAACCTGTGGAGGCTGTTAGTAGAGCAATGGGAGAAGCCTTTGCTTTGATTACCTTTCCTTTCACGTGCTTCACCTTATTCCTTCATCATTTGCTAAGGTAAGAGATGAAAGAGAGAGCAGAGAAGAATAATGAAGGGTATTGTTGCAAGTGTAGAAATAAAGAAAAGATCAAGGGACAGCATAGTTCTCCTGATCCTGAACTATGCTGCCAAGACATGGACATAGAATGTGTCACAGGTCAAGGATCACGGTTGTGGAATGAGCTCTTTAAAAGGAGAATGTGGTATCACTAGAGGAAATGAAGGAAGAATTGAGGGGTTGCATGAAAGATGTGGTATGGCAGGAAATACAAAAGGAATGAATTGTAGAGTGGCATGAGAGTGAAACGTAGTACTTTGAGGTGCTTTAGGCATGGGGAAGAATGCATGATGAGGAGCTTATAAGGAGCTAAACACCAGCCATATGCTCCCAGCTTATATGTTCTCTTTCCCAGACCCATTTGTGGGCAATACAGGTGTATTTAGTTTGAAGTGGTTTGATTTGAGATATCTTTGACTATTTCCTCCCCTCAAGCTTTTTTGAATGATTTTGAGCAAAAAGGACTGCTAGTCCAACCAGATAATAGTGATAGCTTCTTTTGGACTGAACCATATTTAGTTCCTGATATTGTTTGAGAGATGCAAGATTGTGTAGGAAGCTGGAAATTCTCTCTCTCTGGAGCTATCCTCGGTAGTCAGAGGGATAGTGCATGTTAGTCAATGGCTGAAGTCTTGGATTACCTTAGAGAATGTTTGGTGGTCTGTAAATTTGCTCCTAATGTACCTAAGGCAATAGATGTCACTAAAATGATTTGCAGTACAAAAGAAATCTAGGTAGAATTTAATTGGTAGTTCTTTTTTGCTTGGTTGTTTCTGAAATGTAAATAAACAAGTTCAGTTTGGGACTAATTAATTTAGGTACTTAAAATGATCAATTTAAGTCCCATGAGTCAAGCACTGTTAGGAGGGAGCCTGTATGGCCTTTAAATAATATGCAGGATTTCTTGCAACTTGGAGGTTTTGCATTGATATATCTTTGGAAGATTTTAATGCTGAAGACCCTGCTCTTGGTAGGTTTTGGAAGATATGGTTCATTTTATGAGTTGTATGTAAGTCTACCTTTTTGGACTAGCATTAGACCTGCTATGTTTAGGAATCATTCTATAAGATAGGAGCATGAAAGTCTTTTCAGGAACTTGTAATATGCGTTGCCCAGTTTTTGCATTATGATAGTAAGTGAAAAATACTGTTGATATTTGGACAAAGAAACTTAATGTTATTTCCAAGACAATTGTTCCATGTTCAATGGTGAAAATTTCACATCTGGTTTGAAGAACTGTTATTATTTGCCAGGCAGGGAATTACGTTAAAGCTCATAGTCTGAGAAAGTATTCCATAGTTAAAACCATGTTATTGCTCAACTTTCAAAATGATCAGATAACAAGGCTTTTGAAAGTCCAACAGGGCTTGTGTTAAAGAATGATTACTTGCATGATATATCTCATTATGAAGATGTTTACCCTTTGCAAAATATAGGTATACTAGAACTTCATTAAGGGCAGTCTCTTTAGGGGAGAATTGAATTGAAGAAATTAATCTGTTTGTTACTTCAAGTTATTGTCTTAGCAAGTAAATCCTCCTATGCTGGAGTTCTTTGATAAAGAGACATGTGGTGAGGATGAGTGAGGAAATTTGATCAGGGAGTTGCCTTTGAGACTGTGAAAAGCATGTGTGGCAGACTCCTCATTTTCTCTTATCTTGTTATCTGGCCCAGCATCCCTCATGAAGGTTAGGTTACATCCTGATGACCTTTAGGATCCAAGACTGAGAAGCAAGTATTTTAGTGGTGTGATTTCATACCAGTAGCCCATTACATGAGTAAGTTTTAACTCTACAGGTGATTAGAGTAATTTTAAAGCTGGTTTCTCTGAATGCCGTCATGACACACTCTAATTAGCCTTTTAACATTCACTTAGCATGACTGTAACATATGAAGTAGTGAGTTCTTCTTAGAACTAAATGGGAGTTCTCACAGGCTCAAAGCTAGCTTTTTGTGAGTAACTTGTAACCTTCAACCTTTTACTGTTAGGCCATGGTACTATATAAGTACTTGTTAATTTTTTTAGTTGTATATCTATTAGCTTCATTTAAAAATCCTCTGCTTTTCAGGTTCCTTCTTCAGGGTGTGGTAAGGCCTCTGGTGGTTGACACCTTGACATTGATTGTAGAATATCTTGTGCGTCCTTTCATGAGCAATGTAGTTAAGCCTCTACTGACCAGTTTGCATGGTGCATCAGCGAGCTTGAGTGACACTCTGGTGGTGTGTATGAGACCTTTGACGGTTGTGTTGCAGTCAGTCAGGTTGGTAGAGATTAATCACATACGAAGGTATTCTGTGGAAGAAGTTTGAACAATTAATAAGGTATTTCATATTTTACAGTGTAATAATCAAAATAATTGTCCCATTTTGGTCTCAATAAGTGAAGATATCTATAGAGAAAAGGCATCATGTAATTAACAGGTTTGTTAGTTATGCAAGATTTTATATGCTGAAAAAACTGAGTTTAACGTGGCTGATATGGCTATTTGTTCTTCAAGGAGTGTTTTATTTTTGTTTGGCCTTAGTTTTAAATTTAGAATTTGCCTACCCTAGAAAATTATAAAAGGCAAGTTTGTGTGGTATGAAATGTATATATTTTTGGTCAGTCAGGAAGATTAGAATATGGAAACAGCCACAGATGTATGAAATGGCTGTGATCAGGTTGTACGCATGCTTAAGATGATCATATGGCTGGCTGTTTTTTTACCAGCAAACATCACTACTATAGCTAGCTTTCATATATTTGTTACCATGTTTTAGCTACTTTCTTTGATAATCTCATTCCTCTGTACACAGGTGTACAAGAAATTGATAGAAAACAAAGACCTTATTAGTCATTCCATAATCATCTATACAAGAAAATTCCTTGATGGAAAAGATATTATAGGTATCGTATTCATATTGATGAATAGTGGACATTTTTTGCTGCATTGGTTTTGCAGATAATGGAAAAATGACATAATAATATCAAATTTAGTTGTTTTAGTAATTCATCTTCACGTGGTGTGTTAGAAAATACATTAGGATTTTCAAAGGGTCTTTCACTGCGTGAAATTTTTTCTGATCAAAGAATTGAATTTGAAGATGTAATCAAATATCTTTAGTACAGTAATATGTTTTTTGAAGATTTTAATGCAAGTACAAAAATATAACAAATAGGTAATGAATAATTTTAGGTGAGATGATGAATTAAAACACTGTAGCTCATATTAATACTGTGAATTTGTTTTTCATAAAAGAAAACAACACACACATATCTACATCTCTTATAGATAGTTGAATGACCCTTTGAGAAGCTTGATATTCTCTTAAAGTGAACATATTTTTTTATAAGTAATTAGTTATCAGTGCAATTATAGATTGTACATTACTTTTGTCATTGTATATTACATTTGTATATTTATTTATGTGTTATGTGTTACTGGTAAAGTTGAAGTAGTACATGATGTATGAGGTAGAAATTTTTCTTCTAGTCAGCATGATATTTTTAGTCTGTTTCTTCTTACAGTTGATATTAATACCACTTCATGTGTTCTTTATTATTACTATATATTTTTTGTGCATTATTAATGCTAAAAGCTATTAGCCCAGTGGTGCTACTTGTCTAGTCAAAGTGACATAATAGGAATAGTTGTGCAATTGAACGAACTATTAGCCGTGAATCTCAAAATGAAAAATCCCAGCTTAATGCCATGTTTATGCTCTTGCTTGGCATTAGATTTGGGGAAGGTAAATCAGTCTCATCTTCAGTTACTGTACTTCCAGCCTCTGATTGTAGAATTGCATTCCTGTGCCAGAGTTGTGCAATCCTGAGCAGTATTTTTTAATTAATATTTTCTTAATTTGAAGCCTCACAATCCACATACAAAAATGTATATCCCATTGTAAATATTGTGGCTTGTGTACAGATAGGAAGGTATGGATAAGAACCCAAACATGTATTTCCAATTTGGAAATATAACATATACATATATTCTTAAATCATTTATGTTTTTTTAATAGGTTTCCCATTTTCTGTGAAGCGAGGTAGCACATTTATATTTAGTGATGTACATAATGTCTAAAAATGCTAAGGTTCATTTATCTAGTCAAAGGTGGCCAGCTCAGATGAGAGAGAGAGCCTAAACTTAGAAACCTACACCTGCAACAAAATTATAAACTGGGTACCGGGTATCCCAGTATTCCTCATGATGATGTGACAAGATTTTCAGTTAATTTTTCTGATATACAAGGACCAGCAAAGTGATAAAAGGCAAAAGTGCCAGTGAGTAGTGATTGTTCCTTCAAAAGTGCATATAATAATAATAATAATAATGATAATAATAATAATAATGATAATAATAATCATAATAATAATCGTGTTTAGTGAGATTTTTGGCAGTCTTTTCTTTACATTATTTCCTTGAAGTTTGGCTTGTGCTCTGTTGTGCTTACATGCAATAGTTCCCTTCATGTTTTGTTGGTCAAAACTGCTTGATGCTTATATTTCATGTGTTTAAGTGTTGAGAAAATGAACTCGCATAGATAGTTCAAGCCAAACATAGATTCATTTTAAAGCGACTTCTTTAGTAACAAGGTATTTATCCTTTGGCATTAACATCCAGAAAGTAAGAATTCTCTATGTTGTATGGACATATTTCAGTTTATCATCCAAAATTTCACTATTTCCACCTAAGATTTTGCCTCAGTAGTGACTAAAGAAGGCTTTAGACAATCTGCCTCCATGCTAAAAGGATCAGTAGTAAACCTGATTTGAGGTCTTTTTTACTGCAAATCTTGAAGTCTTGCTATAAAATTCTTGCAAATCTCTGTCATCTGTGTTCTTCTACATCTTCTTCAATCTTTCTTGAATCTGTAACAGCGAAGAGAAATGTGTAAGTTCACCTGTAGTTATCTGTTTGTGAAACAACTGCCATTTGTTACTGAAAGCCAATAAGCTCTGAACTAGATCACATATCAACTTGAATTTCCCTTGTAAATCTACGTTTAGTTTATCCAGATGGAGCAGCATGACTGAGAAAAACCATATCTGTAACCCATCCTGGATCTGTAAGCTAAGGCTGAATTTCATGCTATTTACCTAGAAAAGATCTCATTGGCTCCAGTTGCTCAAAAAATGAGGTATAACTTTATCTCTGGAAACCCATAGACTGAGAAGTGCAGTGGTAAATCAGTTGTGAAACTTTCTTCACTCACTCCTGTCAAGTTTTTGACTATCTGTAATTTTTTGCATTTGTCTGAACCGATTTACATTCAGTTTACTGATGTGATCAAATTTGAGTTTTAGAGACCAGTTGTTCACAATGAATAATATAAAGAATGTCCAGAATTCAGGAAACATGTCATCAGATTTACAAAGTTTAATTAATCCATTCACAGATCCACACATAGAATGCCATATGTTGCTATGGCAGTAAGTTTTTGTAAAGGCAAATTGTGTTCTGCCTTTCTTATGTCTTGACATGAGTTTTTACCTTCAGACAGTATGAACATAAACTATTAGTTGAAGTTTCTTCTGAACATTACAAGACTCACCCATATCTATAATCATATAATTACACTGCTGAAGATGTGAGTGCAGTTGTGAGATTCATTTTCACTGTTTAGATCGGAAATTCTGCACTCATTTGTGTAGTGTGATAACTTCAGGTCTGAAATTTTTTCCTGTGGAGTGTTGTTCTGTTGTTTTCAAACTAAAATCACATCAATGAAGAAAGTAGTAATGAAATTACCTTCAGAGCAGGGCGCTTTTGCAATTGCTATGTTCCATGCTAAATGAGTGGAAGCTTATGTTATTGTCTGTGCTGAGCAGACAAAACTGACAAAAGTTTGCAGTAAACCTGTACACTGTACTTTTAAAGACCTTTTGTGACTTAAGATATTTTAATTGTTTTTATACCTTGTGTTTTTTAAATCATAAATGGCATAACATTTTTACATGTTCTAGTCAGTTTCATTTGATCCTTGGGACCTGACTTTTATCAGATTCTTAAATTCTTTTTTTATTTTTGTGGCGTCTGTCAAAGCCATATGCAGTTTTAGTGTTTAGCATCTTGTTGTATATTATTATTTAAGCCTAGATGTTTAAGAATTTGTACTAATGAAGAATAAATCCAGCTGAACGATGTTGTAATATAGCATGTGACTGTTTTATTTTTGTACTTGCTAACTCTTTCTCTGGTTGAGAAGAAATGCATTTACTTTGCGTACTTTTCATGAATGAAATCTGTAACTGTGAATGTGTCTTCTGTGTATAGCAGTCCTTTTAGTGCCTTTTTGATTTCCTTTTATATCAATCAGTAAGAGAGTCATTACTCATTTTCTTGGTGAATTCAGTGCCTTATAATGAACTCACAACTCAGATATGCTAGTCAAAACATATTAGAAACTTCACTGTGTGTACTTTTAACGCTCAACTTCATTTCAAGATTCCATCTTTAGCATTCTTTTTTTGTACACCAAAATATTATGAATTTTACTGATGCTGTAAGACTAGAAGCTGAAAATATAACACAATAAAGATGTATGTGTTTGGGAGGGATATCTTCACTAAGGAGTCTGCAGAAAGGGACAGAGATTATGATGTAAGAAGGAAGTTACTTGAGCAACCTTTCTTTTGAATATGAAAAGGATTATGAGATACAAACAGGTATATAAAGCAGTTAAGGAGGTCACTTCTGTAGTTGCCTATAGTTATTCTAGATCTTTTGTAAATGACTATTTTTGTAGTTAGATGATAATGTAGTTGAACAACACAAAAGAAGTAATTAATTATAAAGGATACACTTCAGCTAGAAATGCATTATGAAATGAATTATCAAACATTAATGGTTTAAAGTAATGACCAAGGATGGTTCTTTAATGTCAGGAAACTAAACCTTAATGCTCTGTTGAGTGACTTTAGGGGCAGTGTGTAACTGATCCATCCTTTGAAAGTGAGGGTAGAGTGATAATGAACTATTAAAAAGTATAAAGCAAGTGCTTAACCAAGTTAGATTGATCTACTTGATCACATTAGTTGTTCGTCTGTATTGGTTGGCTTTGCTCACCCATGAAAGAACTGCTGTGGTAACTGGATAACTCACTAAATAGCCTTTCCTTTGGCCACATTGTCCTTCATAGAATGCTGTATTTTTTCCATGTCTGTATCTTGATGTTTCATCTTGTTAGTACCTTTCTGTTTCCTCATACTTTCTGTTTGTATTTAAATATGCTAAGATTACCCTAACTCCTTGTACATATTTTTGATGCAAACAAGTGGTGACTGGTTCACTTCAGTAAGAGCCAAACCAACACGTTAGATTTTTTGGAAAATGCTTTCATTGTTGCTATTATGTTTTCACTACTTCATAATGTCAAGTAATGAGTGTCCAGAATGTTTTGAGTTCACCACTTCATAATGTCAAGTAATGAGTGTCCAGAATGTTTTGAGAAGTCAAGATGCACTGTCTTGTTTCGAATATGGGAAAAGATGGCATTATACAGAGCAATAAAGGAGTACATATGGCATCTTTCTCATGTATATCATAGCCAGGCCAGCAGTCATAGTTTTTCAGATTATTATTAATAAATAGTCTTAAGCATAAGAAAATGCAAAACTTGTCAGATACCAAAATGTGTATGTTAGAGTCTATATAATGCCCTGAATATGTACAGCAAACATAATACAGATACCAAAACTGAAGTTAGGTTCAGCATTTTTGAGGATGTTTAAAATTCATGTACTCATGTACCTGCTTGAGTTTTTAAATTATAATGTTAGAATCAGCATTTAAACAATTCTCTGAAGAGGATTTTTTTTAAAACATGAAAATTATTTAGACACTGGAAATGTAAGTCTGTATAATTACAAATGTATTCTTGGAACATTAAGTGGATAATGCATAATTTTATCAAGCTATGTGAACTTTTAGCAATATGTAACTTTTTTGACAATAAAACTATTTTAAACTATTTCAAGTTACTGATTTACTTTTTCTTTCATTCTTTTTAGGAGGAGGGGTTAATAGAAACCCTAAGAAAATAGTCAGAGACAAAAGTCTGCTCCCCTTCTTTTGCTGTAATACCTGACAGCTGACACCTAATCAAAGATAAGACTTGGGGTAGTGGATATACCTGTTAGCAAGCTTTCTCACACATTCTGATAAAGCCCTAGACCAAGTAATAATCGATGATACAACCTCACTCTAATCACATGTAGGAAGAGTTTGTTAATGCCAATTATATATAAGTAACCCAGGCCCAATTTCTATAA
The DNA here is from genome assembly GCA_032361765.1 of Panulirus inflatus. Classification (NCBI taxonomy): domain Eukaryota; kingdom Metazoa; phylum Arthropoda; class Malacostraca; order Decapoda; family Palinuridae; genus Panulirus; species Panulirus inflatus. Next base: position 1,279 of record JAUUDY010616581.1, on the reverse strand, counting down.
AACGGTCATGGCATTCTCCAAGACCAGATATACACACCCATCTGAAACTCAATCCTCTGGGCATGTATAGCCATGACTTATATGACTCTGGCTACAGACTATCCAACACCCCGTCAACAGTACAAACATGGAACGCACAGTTGCCATGGAGTCCCAAAGCTCTAGCATAGGGTTTGTCATCCATTGAACAGCTCTCATCCCAGCCAGCCACTTTTCTTTACAACACACACACAGCTTAGGGTGTGTGTGCTGCATACATGCACGAGTAAAGACAAGGTGCAAAAATATAAATATATTTAAGAGAAGGGGCAACACGAATGTAAAAAAATTTTCCTCGAAATATACAGTAACCACGGACACAGGAGTGAAGACACAGTACCTATATAAAATTCTAAGAAACGGGGTAAATGAGTGTAAAACTCAGCCCATAACATACAAAGAGTAATCACACAAAATGTATTCCTTTCAATCGAGTAAAAGCGCAAAGATGTAGCATTAACCACACGAACATTATTGAGAAGTCCACATAGAACTAGAATGATTAATGCACTGTACAATGACAACTCTACGAGATTCCTTAGACGCATACGCGAACACCAATCGCCAAACTACCTTTCTCGCGAATACATGATAACCATAACGGCAATGACCAACCAATGTCGGCGGCGTTTTTATATTTTGGGCAGTTCCTCTTCAGACAGTGAAGTGGCCATACCGGAGTCCCTCTTGTCCTATAGGAATAAACCCAGCACGGCTAGAGATAAGGTATCTACAATTTCTTTTTTCATAGAAATTTGAAGAAGTTTTGAACTGTTGTCTAATTGTTCTACGTGTATGTTGTACTATTATGATATATGAATGTGAACGGTATGATTTTGATCGTAAATAGAAATATTTCCTCTTCATTCATATACATCACCACAGTTAAATGTATTCTATATGAAATGTATAATGAGTAGATTGTTCATCGTTTGCTTTCGAACTTTAGTTCACTGTGTCTGCTGTGTCGATGTACGCAAGCCGTTTAATGATAGGCGGGTATAATATAAAAATTTTATTAACAGTAAAAGATACACAAACTACAATTTGGCTGGAAAGTATATCGGCATATGTGTGAATGTGGCCAGAGGGGAAAAGTCTCTCTGGTTCTCTCATGACGTGTGTGACCTCGGATAGGAAAAATGGTGAGGACAAATGCGCTTCATTCCATAACACCTCCCAACTACGCTAGGCGAGGACTCTTTGCTTCATTCCATAGCGTCTGTTTTGCAGTACCATT
>JAUUDY010616472.1:0-17224 GCA_032361765.1 Panulirus inflatus | reverse complement strand
AACAAAACTGACTGGAATAACTTAGGTAACTTCTTTTCTGACTTTCCTTGGGTAAATTACTGTCTCCTATGGTGATGCCTCTGTCTCCATCAAACGCATAGTAGAGGTTATTCTTGCAGGAATGGAAGCATTTATTTCCTCTTCCACCAAGACGACCTCTTCATCCAATCCATCGTTCAACCGTTCCTGTACTCACGCCATCCAGGCAAGGGATCAGGCAGGTCGGGCTTGAACAACTCTCCTTCCTCTGGCTCCCATTCAGCTTTTATCACTGCCTGTAATCCGTTCTGATGGTACTATAGCTGTCTCTCCTGTAGACAGAGCAACTATCTTTGGTTTCCGTTTCTCCTCTAACTCCACCTTGGATGACTCTAACATTCCTTAGCCCCTGATGCTCCTCTAACCAATCCTATGCCTCTTCCCGTAACCTCTTTTCGAACTGTCCGAAAAGCGCTTCTTTCTCTGGACACAAGCAAGTCTTATGGTCCTGATGGCATCCATCCCCGTGTACTGAGAGTGTGCCTCTTAACTTGCATCTGTGCTTGTGTGTCAGTTCCATTCCTGTTCAGAAAACTAAACTAGTTCCGTTTCTGTTCAGAAACCTAAACGTTTCCTTCTCCTTGGAAGCATACATTGATAAATCCCATCCCTAAGAGGGGTGACCATTCTGACCCCTCTAACTATCATCCTATTGCATTGACATCTACCATTTCCAAAGTCTTTAAATCCCTTCTAACCTCCCATACCCTTAGACTTCTCGAAAATCAGTCTTCTCTCTGATCAGCATTATGGCTTCCATAAGGTGAGATCCACTGATGATATTCTTTGCTTTCTTACTAATGTCTGGTCATCATCCCTGAAAGATTTTGCAGTTATGTGTAATTGCCCTTGACATATCTAAGGCTTTTGATGGGGTGTGACATCAGGTTCTCATCATCTATAAGCTCCCCTCTTTTGGCTTCACTCCCTCACTTTGCTTCTTCATATTTAGCTTCCTCTCTAACCGATCAATCTCTGTGGTTATTGATGGATCAGCCTCCCTCATTTTCTCCCTCAACAATGGTGTCCCTCAAGGTTCTGTCCTATTCTATCCTATCCCTATATCTTTTTCCTTTTTACAATGATTTCCCTTCCTACACAAATGATCCATTGCACTCATATGCTGACAACTCAACACTGCATCCATCCATATCCTTCAATTCTGCTCCCTCTTCTCTCACTCGATCTGCATCCCCACTTGACACAGATTCCTCATTAAACTCAGACTTGGACAGGATATCTCAGTGGGGTATACAAAATTTCTACCCATATCTCTATCGAAAAATAAGTTTCCTCATGCAGAAGGATGGCAGGCAGGATCCTGAGGACCTTCAAGATGAGAAGAAACAACAATGATGCTGATACTCAAAGCGCTAATTCTTTCACAAATTGACAACATTGCATGCTAACATTACCCAAGGGAGGTGAAAATGTGGAATTAGAATGAGTTCAGGTTCTTTCACAGCCTATATTAATGTGGTAAAGGTGGTAATGGCTGAAATCTCTGCGGCTTTACTCACTGGAGAACCAAAGAGAACCATAATATCATCTATACCTGAAAAATCCTAGAAGGCATGGTTCCCAACTTACATTCAGAAATAACATCCTACTGGCATAACTGGCATGGAAGACTTTGTTAAATAATACCTCTGAAATCCGAAGGAGCAATATGCACAGGAGAAAACCCCTTAAAAATCTGGGGCCCAAGACTCTTCAACACCTCGCTAGCTATGATTGGAAACAGGATGGGATGTGCAGCAGAGACATTTAAGAGTATGCTGGACAACTAGCTGCAAAGTGTACTGGACTAACCAGGCTGTCGGGCATATGTAGGAAGAAGGCTGTAACTTCCAACAGCCTGACTGATCAAAAACTAAATACAACAGCCTGGGCCCAGCCTGGGCTGTGAGGGTGAAGACCCCTGAAGATTCTAACACATATCCTAACCACTCAATTAGCACGCAGTTATTTGTAGTGTGAAAAGTATAATATGAAGATCCCTAAAGATTCCAAGTATCCCAGCCATTCAATGTACACAGTTATTTGTAGCATGAAAAGTACATTTCATATTCTATCTAAGTTACTCAAAACCAACAATGTGCCTCTCTATGATATACAAGCATGTATGAAAAAAAGTAGAATTCAGTATGATGAAAAAACAAATCCTTCAATTTCCCCTCATGCTTGCCACCCAATTTCCTCACCCTGAATGTTGGAGTCGTAAAAAGTGTAATACTGTATGCTGGGATCACGATATTTCATACATTTTCTACTCAATTTTCTTATTTTGTGCTTACCTAAATTACTCCATTATCTTCAGAATACACACAAAACTACTAAATTTGCTTGGTTGGTCGGGCAGACACAATAAATGATTACTAAAACCTGGTAAGACTTCCATTTATGCCACCTACTTTCAGTTACATTTTTCTCAATATGCAACTATCAATTCATGCACTATACAAGATATTACCAAAACGATCTATGTAAAAATTACAAAAAGTGCAATTTACCATATCATTTCACCGATTGTATGATGAATTTTTGAACTGAAGATGATTGCTAATGCTCAATGTAACTTCCACTTATATGACCTATTTTCTCCACTTTTCTGAATATGCTAATGATTAATTAATGTATTAAGTAAAAATCTAATGCAGGGAACTGTGAAGAAAAAATATAAAAAAATTACAATTCACTGCATCAGTATATCAATTATATGACAAATGTTTTCAACCAATGATGGTCCCTAATGCATGGTAAGTTTTACATATATTCCATCTAACATCTTCAATGTTGTTTCACATAAATTTCACCTAATATCTTCAATGTTTTTCTAAATATGCCAATGAGGTAATCATTCCTTAGGTATGAACCTGATGAAACGAACTGTGCATAAGTACATTAAAATATATTTCACCTTATAATTCTATTGATTATAAATTTTGGAACAATTCAGTCGGGATGCTAAGTAAGAATTTCATCTCCTCTACCTGGCTAAATTTGCTTCATTCATGTTCTATGTAAAAATTCTTCTTTGCTAACTCTTACCATTAAATCCAATATTCAAACACTCATAAGTATACACTTGCTTAATGCCCATTCTCTCCTCACTCCCCCTTAAGTTACAGTCTTTAAACTTGTCGAAAATTACGAACATTAAGGCAGCTCTGCTGTAACCAAACAAATCATGCTACTGAACACACAAACTGGAGTAATGAACGCAAAGCTTAATCTCTTAAAAGAAATCTTTCTTACCGACACATTATTCAAGATTTTGTTAATGTGCAAGAGTGAAAATGCCTTGTATAGCTTACAATGGTTTCAGGGGTTTTCTAAACCATAGACTCAGTCATCAACCAAGCTGTTGATAGTAAAATATTAAAATGACCTTAACCTCTTTTTAATTAATCATACCTGATATGATACAACATTTAATATATCAAAATACTTAACAAATAACCCAAGCTCTTTAAAAATCCATGTTGTTTCATGTTCCCTAACATTACATTCCCATTGAAAATAAATGTTTACCCTAGTTTCTTTAAAATCAGATCAATTAACAGTCTCCATGATAATAAATACAACTTTACCAAAAATTTATTCTAACATCTTTTAGATTTATGACATACAACTGCCACATTAAATTTCCTGATAGTGAGCATTTACAGTAGCTTCTTTTACATCAGAACCAAATATTTTGCAACAGTAGCTTGTCAAAATAAAAAACATCTACCCTGGCCTCATAAAAGTTAAATTCAAACCTGACTCCATATCATTATGCCGGTTACATGGGGCTGTCTTCTAGACCTACAGCTTGATCTACAACCAAGTTTTCTTCCTACATGCCAAGCATACTTGACTGAGTAGCACTTGAGTTTTGCAGTAGAGGGATTAGCACTAAAATGTTATATATCATGTTTTGCTATGTTTACTGTAACAGGAGGATTAGGACTAAACTTATTTATTGTTTTGCTATGTTTACTGTGATGAGAACTGGGCCTAAATGGAACTATAGAGAAGTTAGTGAAAGGGAAAAGAAGAAACAAAGGAAAGTATCTAAAAATTTTGAAGTGAAGAAATTGTCTTTAAAATGTGCCAGATCACAGATATCAGGAAAAACATAAGACGGTAGAGAAAGAAACAGTAATCTTTACATTTTTTCTTATTCCATCACAATTAGTCATTAGTGGGGAGGGTTATATGATCATAAAAAATAATGGATTAATTAATACAAAACTGAAACATTTCTAAATAAAAGAACCTATGCAAACCCCATCCAACTTCCCTATACATCCAAAATTTACCTTAGTGTCATAACCCAAATGTACCATTGATGTCATCTGATGATTTTCAACACCAAGAATGTTCACTAAACTCATTTGTTCACATCTGATCAGAGCACAAAAGCCTCCCAGTAAAGACCATAATCACACATTGTTCAAATAACATGAAAATAAGGCAATGCTTGCAAATGGAGAATGGTAGGTGAGGTTCTCATGTTCTGTTGATTTCTAAAAAATTTTCACAAACTTTTATTCTAATTAACCTCACGTTTTTCCTTATCTTCACAAAACTAATTATTTACTGCCTTAAGATAAAACCATGGAAAGGTCTGATGGGCCTGGTTGTAGATTGAGGGCTGTGCTTTCAGTGCATTACATATTACAGCTAGAGAATGGATACAATTAAGAGAGGCCTTTCTTCGTCCATTCCTAGCGCTAACTCACTTATGAAGGATACGAAAGGAGATAAATGCAAATCTTAACATCTGCAGGTCTAATTGTGTTCTCAAAAGTTATTACAAAAATTATAGAATACATCTTTTGCATTGAAGCCTTGTTTGTCTGGCACACCCAAGGAATATCTGCTTTATACATACAGTATTTTTTGGAGGTCTTCTAACTCACAGCATAAACTGGGCCCAGTTTGCTAAGCTGGATTACTTGTCAACCATGCTCTTGAAAACTGCAGCCCACATGCCCAAGTAGCCATCATAACCCATTAAATTGGTCTGATACTCTGCATATACTTGACTATAGTCTTCTTAAATTTCTCCACTCAGTATCCTATAGTGTTTTTGATGGCTGCAGGAATTGTGTTGAATAGCTGTGGGCTCCGGATGTTCTAAATGTTTTCTCCTTTTGTGCTTATCATGTCTTTTGATTTTCATGGTTACATATTACAGTTTCATGTGCCTATTGTGCCAGTAAGGAATCATTTTCCAGTGTAGGCTGGAAACTATACTTTCTAAATTTTTCCAAGCATAAACAATGAAATACTTAACTGATTTCAATAATTCAGGTAGTTCCATTCCTTTATCTGTATTCTTCATGAAAGACATACAAACAATTTCTAATGCCGCAAATTCATCCTTGTTCCTTGACAGCAAACAGCAGCATTCTATTTATAAGAGTATCATTAATGCCTTGGAGAGTATCATTATTTTTTCCTCCCTTGACCTGAAAGTCTGCAAGATCCATCCTTTCATCTTTTTGTATAAGACAACTGTTTGGTTCACCCATTATTACTCTGGGGTCTTTCATATACTTCAAACATAGGACAGTGTCTGGTCTTTCATATACTTCATCCAGTATTCTGTGATGCTCAAGGGCTGACTTTTTGCATTAAATCACAAAATCCAGGAAACACCTTAGCATTGCTGAAAAGCTGAAAATGACTGAGCATCATGACTATGGAAAGAGTAGCTTGTGCTTAATGTAAGCCCATTTCTTACTAGGTAATTACGGTGACTCCAAGTGACCCTGGCTGGAGCTATTTCCTTCTGATTCTGAGCAGTACTTGTTACTCCCTAAACACCTCAAGCCAAGAGGAATGAGGGCGGTTACCATTGAATTCGTTAATATTTCATTTATTAATGATGTTCCTGGAAAAAAATTGGGATGTATTGGATTTTGGCTTCTAATGGGCCAACCTATACTCTAATTAGTCCATCAGAAATGGATTTTACTGAATATCAATTTTTTCCTGCTATTCCCATCTTACACACTTTATGTGCTATAATATCATGGTCACATCTAACAAATTCTTCAGCAAATTCTGTGCATGTCAGCATTACGTCTTTCTGTACTAAAATGTTATCATAGTGGTCATGCAATTTACTGGCAAGATCTCTCTAAGCAGAAGCCCTTTTCCTCCTGGGATTAGATTATTTCATCCTGTAAAATTAGTTAATTTACCAATGAGGACTCTCTATGACATCATATTAATTTCTGATGTAATGATATTAATTCCGAAGTTGTTGGGCTATCAAGTCAGTCTTTTTGGACTGCTTTGCACCCTTCTTTGTGGAATGGGGCAATCAGAGTCAGTTTCAAACTCTTAGGGATGTTAAACCAGGCAATCTGACTTATGAATACTCAGTTCTAGTGCAAGATGTGTTTTGCACTTCCTTCAAAACACAGTTCCAGGAGTTGGATCATGGGATGGAGTAAGCATGCTTTTAATAGCAAGATCTGCTAAGTGTACAACAGGATGAATATCACTGAAGCAGTCTGTTGAGTCAATTATCATGGTAGTTTTTGGCTCATACTGCTTCTTTAGGATCTCATTTATCTCCTAACAGTCATACAGCAATGTGCTCTCTTTTGCTTTCAGATGGTGGTCCTTAATCTACATAAACTTCATATCAGGGTGAAAAAAAAATTTTAAACTTGCTTGCCATTTCCCACATTAATGATATAGCACCAGGAACAAACTAAGAATGGTCACATCCACTCTGTCATGTTGTGTAAAAAAAAAAAAAAAAATTAGTACAAGGCTTTCAACACATCAGGTTTAACTTGAGTGGCAATTCCTATTACTCACTTATGGTGGGGTTATAATATAGCTGGCAGCATGGTAATGAGTGTGAGGAGAAGCAACTAATGCTGTTCTCGTGTGTTATGATAATTTACTATTTCTAAACCAGATGATATCATTCCCACAAATGGTCCTAAGTTGTCTCAAGAGGAAAAGGCCCATATTCTTGCTTGGATGCAAGAAAATATATCCACAAGTGATATTTCAATTCAAGACATACCAGCAAGGCAAAAAAGTCCACCATCCAGGCACTTAGTTGGGCTTCCTAATGGCAAACCTCCCCAAAGAGCTGGATTTGGTCAACTTAGTTAAACAAATGACAATAATTTATAACCTAATAGGGATGCTTCATCTGGTTATGTCACCTTACTCATCTCCATAGGATGACCAAACCCAGCTTTTTGGGAAGGGATGACATTAAAGAGAAGAAAAAAGTGTCCAGATGGGAGATCTTCACAAAAGTATTGATTATCTGGCAGGAGTCTGATAAAAAAAAGCTCTTACTTATACCTCTTTGTTCAACATAGGTTTCTTTGACAACAAATGAACTCTAAATGTGTTATATTGATACTCAAAAGTTTTAGAAGTGCATGGGCCTATTTTAGGAGTCTGATAAGAAAAGCTCTTGCTTATAACTCTTTGTTCAACTTAGGTTTCCTTGACAACAAATGAACTCTAAATGTGTTATATTGATACTCAAGAGTTTTAGAAGTGCATGTGCCTATTTTCTGATTACTATTTTTTTTCTCTGTGTTTTTACTTAAATCCTGAGGGATTTAAGTGCTAATGTGCTGCTCTCTTTTTGAATCTATAATTACATCCATACTTCCCCAATGTACAAAATTGAAGTTGAAAATCTCCTCATATTATTGTCGTTGCTGGCTTGTAACTGTCCCTTAGTATTTCCTTGATTTTTGTTTGTCACACTGACCTCCTTAATTCCAGTTTTAGGTAGTCCGTATGTTACTATATTCAGTAAGAAAGACTAGCACATGGGCTTTATTGGATTACACACTAAATGATAGGCATGCAAATAAGAGACTCTTTTGTATGTGAATGTGCTGAGAAGGACAGGTCATAGAGATGTCTCATCATCAGCTGGTGGAGGTGAGGGTGAAGATCTGTAAAGGCTTTTGGAAAAGAAGACATGACGTGGGTGAAAAGAGGATGATGTGAGTAAGCAAGCTTCGAAAACAGGCTTGTGTGAAGAGATACCAAGAAACAGAGTGTAGAATGGCAGAGGTGAGAGTAAATGAAGCGACAAGGGAAAGTGAGGAATGGGAGGTGTTTAGAGAAGCATGTAGTATGAAGATAGAGGCCGATGGGCAGGTGGGATCAGGTAACGAGTGGGAGAGATGACAAAGTTAGGCCTACGTTGCTTGTGAAGAACAAAGACAGGTGTGTCAAAGTTACTTATAGGAAAAGTTTGATTGATTGAGAGATGTACAAGAGAAAGTTGCAGTCGGTCCAGAAGCTCAAAATGGGGGCAAATTAGAGTTGGATGAGCAAATATTAACAATCTTCTAGGAGAATAGGAAAGTGTTTTGGAAGGTTAACAATGTGAGAGAAGAAAAAGAGAACAAATGGGAACATCAGTGAAGGAGGCAATGAGGAAATGGCAACAAGAAATAAGGTGAAGAAGAGACAGAAAGAGTAAGTTGAAGGACTATAGGATGTGTTTGATGATAGGGTGTCTGATATGTGATTTTTGAGTCAGGGAGGTATGCTAAGTGGGAGTCATAGCAAGTAGAGGTGAAAAAGAGAAGAAAGCCTTACATAAGATGAAATGTCAAAACAGCTGTAGTGGATGGTATCACAACCAAATTTCTTAAAAAAGGAGGTAACTGTGTTGTTGAATGGTTCGTTAGGATTGTCAATGTGTGTACTGTATAAAGCATTAGTTGAAGCACATTTGAAATTCTGTAATACAGTTCGGCATCTCTATCAGGTAAAAGACACAGTTATCATTGAAAAGCATATGATGAGGGCCACCAAATAGCTGCTTCCATAGGAAACTATCATACCCAAGAACACTAAAGCAAATAAATTTCCCAACTCTAGCTTATAACATGATAAGGGCAACATGACTGAGGTATACAAAATTATAAATGGAATTATACAATATTTTACAAAAACCTGACATGGAAAAATATTGGAATGACTAGAAGGCATACTTTTATGCAACTTAAGGTTGAAGATTAGGCGTTAGAAAAAATACACCTTTACACAGAGGGTTGTTGATTCACGGAACTCTCCGTCATATGATATTGTTCAAGCACCCATCACTGTATGCCATCAAGCACCTCCTAGGTAAGTTCTGGGAGTACCAGCCACTATTTCATGATTTTCAAGTCACAACCACAATGCAGAGATGTCAACCAGGAGGGCAATCTGGACCCAGAGGCAATTAGATACCCATCCAGTATCTACCAAAGATAACCTATGCAAAATACTGTTCCATACACTGGAAGGGCACCACTCAATAAAAAGCAAAACCAAAATTAAACTAAAAGATATTCATTTACAAATTAGTACTGCATCAAAACTAGCTCCGGATACCAAGTAATTTCATTTTGCAATGGTAGTATAGTGAGTGCTTAGAGAAGAGAATGAAAGTTGCGGAATACACTTTGGAGCATTATATCAAGGAAAATGTGGGTGAAACACTTGTTGAAAATCAACAGAAGCTATGAGAACCTTACATAACCTAAGATCTGAATTCCACTGTACTTTTCAATATTTCAAGTATCTATATATCAGACAACCTTGATTGAGCAATGCCTCAACAAAGGCAGTGAGCTGCTGTCCTTGTCACCATCCTATATCCCCACAAGCAGCCATTCCATGTGGTCCCCAGCAGCCAACCACATCATTGTTGGTATACTTATACATGTCAAATGCTACAAGAGGATATGTGAGGTTTCCATGGGTTCAGTAAATGTTATGCAAACATTTACAGTTTCAACTCCATAACTTCCCCCAAACTATTGCTTTATCTACTACTGAAGAACAAAATACAATACTCCATATCATGCTCCAGAGCTTTTACTCTATTGTCCATACATTACACTACCACTAGAGAAAGAAATCAATTAATACCCACTGCCAGTTTTAAAGCAGAGCTGAACTACTAATTTACCTACTCAACCTAATCATCTATGGAAGGAAATAGAGACTGCATTCTTACCAAACCAAAGCCACTTCAAAATGGGAATGCTGCTACCTTACCTTACGTATATAGTAGCTTATGATGGTTTCAAAAGTATTTTAAGCCCAAAGCTGTCTTGGACCAAGCTACTATGTCACTCCTCTGCTTAGTAAAGTTGTTAAGAGTCTACAGCCAACCAACAAACTTTTATATGTCCAAGCCCTTCATAAAATCTTCCATTGTGCAAACCAGTGTTTCTACTAAATCCAATTAAGGTATTACACCATCTAGGGCACGTCTATAGCGTTCTCCCTTGATGGACTTCATGCACCTTCTATTTAGCTGTTCTTGCCAAGAGAACACTTCCTTTTAAGTGTAAGCTGGAAACTACAATTTCCAGGGTTTTCAAGATAAATTACTTTACATACTTTCAGTCTGTGCTCTAAAGAGTACAGCCTCGACTGTTTTCATTAATTTCCAGGAGCCAAAACTCTTAACAACATTAGTGCAGGATACAAGTTCACTCATTACATAACATCTGAGTATCACTACAGGGAATTCTTAGATTAAGTTGGGATAGACTTTATTTTCAGTTTTGCCATATATTTCTTAGATATCTTTATATCAAACAAAATATTTTTCAAGTACGTTGAGGTAGGATAGGGTTAGGGACCAAACCCCTCCACTGAAGATTAAGTAAAGGTGATCGGTTTGGTGGGTTCGAGCTCTTCCATAACCCAGGTGAGGTTTGTGCAATAAAAATTCACTTATTCACTCATTGGAACTATCTGTATGGAACATTATTTGCTATAACTTTTCTTTTGTGCGGAAAAGATAAATCCTGTAATAATGTGAAAAAAATATACATCATAACAATAGTAAATCACCCATCAATGCCAGTTGCTGATAAGGAAAGGATGACTGGTTTCACTGTTTTAACCCACCACTTTACCTAAATACCAAGATGTCGATGGGTATGAACTCTTCCAAAGTAGGGCTAGTTCAACTGAAGTTCATCTTTTCATTCATCAGAACTAATATCTGTATAAAACAACATTTGCTATAATTTTTCTTCCATGAGGAAATACTTAACCCTGTAATAAAGTAAAAATAATTATACAGTGATCGGCAAAATAGTACATAACCCACCTGGTCGGCAAAATAACCACTGCCAACATAACAATGATGCAGCCTACTCATGATAATACGGTGTCACTATGTGTATTCAACAAATGCTCAATTTTGAAACAAAATATTATAGTCTAGTTATTCTCTGGGATTTACATAACTAACTAAAGCAAAAAGATTCAAACTTTCCATAGAAAACTTGCCACCCAAAACTCACAACTCAACAATTTTATGCCATTACACATGATCAAACTTAAGGCAAAAGTATCATAATGCTGAGACGCCTACAACTTAATGCCTCATATCAAGCCATATTCCCCCCCCCCTCCCCCAAGATAGACTTCCACAGCAACACTGCAAGCTTAAGCTTAAGCCCAAGGTTTCCATCTCGTCCCACTCAAATCTTCCTTTCATTCAGAACTGTTGTAATAATAGACCGGAATTATGAAAGCAATCCATAACACTCTTAAAGACTAGACAGCTAAAGTTATCATAACACGAATCAATACAGCTTCTCTTTTCTCCAGTATTTCCAGCATCAAGACGGGATGTCCTCAGCGGTAAGCCTTATGACAGCCCTTGGTAAGGACGAGTTACATTTCTTAAACAGGTTGTTCAAAGTAGTTTCCACATGAACCTACCGCATTTACAGAAGCCACACCACACCACTTTGCAAAACCTCTCTGTCTATCTCTCTTGCAAGACTTAAGAATGCGTCACATTACACTCTACTAACCAGCAGTCCAGACAAAGCTAGACAACCCTAATGAGGACTCGGCTCGCCAACTGACAGTAAACCGAGAAAAATAGTCAACTGCTTGCGGCCGCCACCTCCCTCACATATACAATTTTCGCCTATACTAAACTGTATTTACGATGGTGGACCAAATAATCTACTAATTCTAACAAAAAGTTGAACAAAAATCTTATAATCACTGATGGCCGACGATACATGATGAAAATACAGTCAAATTGATGGGCTGAGCTCCCTGACGGGCAGTCAATGGAAGTGCTTCTCGACATAATTGGAACATTTCCTTGAATATACAGCACATATCAACCCCTACTTACGTTGATTTGCATATGATAATGTAAAAATACATAAGAGATAGAGAAAATCATTCACCTTGATTCCTGCTGTCGTAATATTTGAAGAATACTCCCAAAATCCACGCCTATCCCCGCCTTCTCATGGGGACACACCTGATTTTGCCTTAGATTAAATATTCATTAAATTCTTATTCTAGCCACTTCAAACTGCACATAGGGAAGATCACGTCTTTACTCTTCACACGGATGTCATAATGACCAAAATAATCCTGTTTTCTTGCAGCAAATACACGTATATGCGAGAGTACGAGGGTTACACATATCACAGCTCAAGATGGCCGACTCATTTCGATTCCTGAACGGTGACCTCAGTGCGCGCGCGCTGATTGGTCCACACCATCAACACACACTCTTCTGAAAAATATCAACCATTGTTATTTCCTTTCCAAAATTTCCTCTGGTCGTCTCACTATTACCAGGGAGTATGTTCTCTACATGCTGTACGTAGGACACATTTATTTGACTGAGGTGTGCTAGGCAATAACATTCGGCTGAGTATAAATAATATTGGAACTCGGTTGGTCTCAGGTAGGCTCTCGTTGGTGCAGACCAGTCTACTGCCTGTACAATCTGACTCGGAACAGACTCAGCCTTTTGAAGATTATAGTTGTTGACTCCTCATGAGTTTGCTTATTATTTTTCCAGATATGTTTTTATAACCGACACTGAATTCAACCACGCATAGAAAGGAATCGACGAGCTATAGAAGATGGTGCACCTGTCATATGACGTCACGAGCAGGAGGCGCCGGACTTAGCCTCACCTGATGCACCGTTATTCTCATACAGTTATTTTCTATGTGATCCTTTACCTGCAGAACATAACTAAACCTACGAGTAGGCGTCTCTTATATGAATGAGGCTACTCTTTTTCTGGCTACACCTTGAGGACGGAATAAGGCGTAGTGTAAAGGACGATGCCCAAACATGGGTAGCCGAGATACCCTGAGGCAACATTCACCTATAGTGGCCTCTTATAGGTAGAACTTGGGTCGAACAGCTTCTGATTTGCTCCATGGCTTCTGTAACGCCAAGTGAACCGAGATTTACCGAACATATCTCCATGATGTTCAACTCGGGAATCATGTTTAAGATTGTTAATATATCTATTGTACAATGTCGTCCAAAGCCGGTAGCTCGTGACACTTGCACATGTCTTTACTCTCTCATGAGTAACATGTTTGTTGACAAGTCAGAAGTAATCATATGAACACATGAAATGAATCAAGTTGAGGTTGAACGGACCCACTCCGAAAGTGGTAGGGTGTAGGTGCCAGTTACGCGCTTTTCACCCATTTCTTTCCTCAATCTGACAGCCTCCATCCGTGATTTGGGGGCTAATTATATAAGACCATTAATAACTGTGGGCAGACTAGTTACTGAAGTTCTGGAACATTGTTGTTCTCTCTGTAGAAACGAGACATTAAGAAACAATATAGTTGGCACTCTCTTATACCTGCTTCATTCACCTATGTCAGTGATGTTGTAAAGGTGTTTTTATTTCACCTGATTAATTGTGAGTCATAGTAATATGAAATACCTAATTAATGGTGACAGAAAAAGAAATTACAAAAAAAGCCAGTTACATAATACATGGTGTGTTCTGTTCCGCAGCGACTCACGCAACATGAATAACATTACTTAGAGGCAAAAGAAAATACGAGTAAATATGGTAGGTGTGAATGCTCGTATGCTGGGGTAGACCATAGGAGAAATGGTGACCCCATGACCCAGCGGAAGGGGACCCATTCGTAACCTCTCATGGCGATGGGGTCCTTGTAGCTGGCCCTGAAGAAGAGAGAGGGTCACAGTGGGTCTTTCACAACGGGGCCTAAGTGGCCATGAGACGAAGGGAAGGGACTACTGTGGCCATGACATGGGGAAGGGACTACTGTGGCCATGACATGGGGAAGGGACTACTGTGGCCATGACACAGGGAAGTTACTGCGTCCCTGACACAGGGAAGTTACTGTGGCCCTGACACAGGGAAGTTACTGCGTCTCTGACACAGGGAAGTTACTGTGGCCCTGACACAGGGAAGTTACGACGTCCCTGACACAGAGAGAAATACTGTGTGACTGGTACAGGGGAGTTACTGTGGCCCTGAAACATGATTATCTATGGCCGGGACATGAGTCATTGTTGCCCTGAGAGAACAGGGTCCCTGTAGCCCTGACACGAAAGAGTTAATGTAGCCCTTACAAATGAGTTACTGTAGCCCTAACACAGGAGAGTTACTGTAACCCTGACACGGGATTCACTGTAGCCCTGACACAGGTGAGTTACTGTAGCCCTGAACACGGGAGGGTCATTGTAGGCTTGACATGCGTAAGTCACGTAGCACTGACACGGGAGTTACTATAGCCCCAATATGGGAGAGTTACTGTAACCCTGACTCGGGAGGGTCACTGTAGCCCTGACACGGGAGTTACTGTAGCCCTAACATTTGAGTCACTGTAGCTTTGACACAGAAGAATTCCTGTAGCCCTGATACAGGAGGGTCACTTGTAGCCCTGACACAGGAGAGATGTTGTAGTCCTGACACGGGAGTTACCGTAGCCCTAAACACGGGAGGGTCACTTGTGGCCCTGACATGGGAGTTACTGTAACCGTGACACGGGGAATTACTGTAGTCCTGACACGGGAGGGTCACTGTAGCCCTGACACGGGAGAATTACTTTAGCACTGACACGGGAGGGTCACTGTAGCCCTGGCATGGGAGAGTTACTTTAGCCCTGAACACGGGAGGGTCACTGTAGCCCTGACACGGGGGCCATTGTTAACCTGATACGAGAGTCACAGTGGCCCAAACACGAGAGTACCTGTGACCCTAACACAAGTGTCACTGTGACCCTGGAACAGAAGTCAGTATGACTCTGACACAGCAGTCACTGTGGCCCTGACACATAGGAGTCAAAGTGGCCATGACGAAGGGCGGGTCACTGTGGCCATGGAAGGTGACATTGTCCCTAGCCCCCATCTTAAGGGAGTTTAAAAAGATCAACAGTCTGCTGGTAGATCTCTGAACTGTATTCAAGTACGATAAGGAAACACTTGGCTACCTGTTTACACCACACATAAGGCCGACAATAGAATAAGCCTCTCAAGTTTGGTCATCACACTTAAAGAAGCACAAAGAGTTAACAGAGGAAATCAACAAAGGTATACTAGAATTAACAGAGCTGAGGGACAGGGAAAAGCTAAAGAAGGCCTTAAATTTGCCCACCAAGGAAGAGAGAAGAGCGAGGAGTGACCAACACCTAACGTCTAAGTTTCTAAAACAAACTGATAAAGTAAGCAGAGAACAGTTCTTCGAGAGGACAGAGCAGTAGAGGACATAACCTGAAATTAGGCAACAAACTTGATAATGAAAATATGAAGAAGTATTTTCATATTAAACTGGTTAGGTTATCCGGCGGTGCACGGGATAAAATGGCTTTTATGAAATTAATTATATGAAAATGGCCTTTGTTTGTCTTCCAACGGCTTTCGAGGCCGACTGCTGAATAGATGAAATGTGTGGTATCTTCTGAGTTAAAAGAAAAAGTACCAGGGAGTTGCAGTATGTCTGAACCTTGAAAGGTGGCCTTTGCTGGCCTTTTATAGCCACATTCAACCTTTGATCCTGAGGTGCTCTCGTCATATCTTGAGGCTGGTAGGTCGCCCATTTTGAATAAGTGCAGTGATATAAGGTTGGAGTGGCCTGAAATAGGCCTTCATGGCTAAGGTGCAGTAGCCTTAAACATTGCCCAGATTCTTATGCACCCACACCTAAAGTTTACAGCCTCTAGGTGCTATATAAAGCTGTAATAATTCTAAACCTTCAAAAGGTAGCCTTAGAAGTTGGGATTTGGTACCTTTGAATCTTATGTTTCATCCTGAAGTACCTGCATTACAATTTGAGGCTGATCGGTCACCTACTTTGATTTAATGCAGTAAACAAAGTTTAATCTGGAAGGTTTGGGTGGCCCTTAGTGGCCATCAAAACCTTAAATAGCCTTCAATAGCCTAAAATATGGTCCACATTGTAGTCCCTGCACGCAAAATCTGGTGCCATAGTAGCACGGCCTTAAAACAAATGTACGCGCAAACATATGAAATTATTAAAAGATATCTATTCGTTGCCTCTAAAGGGTAGCGCCAATTAAAGATGACTGAGCCCCAGAGGACTGCTCCTCGTATGGCTCGATTCTCTCTCTCTCTCTCTCTCTCTCTCTCTCTCTCTCTCTCTCTCTCTCTCTCTCTCTCTCTTCAATAACACAGGAGTGGAAGATTTTCAGCCCCCCTTTCTTTTTTTTTCAGTTCTTTTTTCTAAGCCTTCGATGCCACGCAGGAGGTACGTGAGCAGTGCTCTAATTCCTCTCCTTCCATTTCTAGGGCTTCAGCTACAAGCAGTAAGTAGCAGGGAAACCATGAACTTAATTGGAGTGAGAAGTTCCTCAAAGAGACATACATCGACGATCAAATGTCACTTTTGATATCACTGGAGTGCAGTTTCGTCAAAGAACTTCTTACTCTAATGGATTTCACATTTCCCTGTCACTGGAAGTATCGCTGCAGGAGCCTCCAGAGAAACGCCTTGGAAAAAGAAGTCAAAGGAGTGATGTGGTATACATGGGTTGACGTACTGTTAATCAACTGAACCAAGGCATATGAAGCAGCTGGGGATAACCACAAAATATCTGTGGGGGTCTGCTTGCGGACGGGGTGGTCTGTGGGTTCGGGGCAATACACATGACAACAAAAAAACCGACATGAGCAAATGAAGCTTCGTCGTCTTTCCCTGGCACTACCTCACTAAGGAGGGAAATGGCGAACAAGTATGAGAATCAACAATAACAACAATAATAAATAGTAATAATAATAATTAATAAGTGATGATAACAATAATTTTACACACAGAATATACAAATATTTATATAAGAATATAGTGCGTATTAACGCGCACTTCAGAGAACATACAAACTCCAACGGCCAG
>JAUUDY010616364.1:0-17228 GCA_032361765.1 Panulirus inflatus | reverse complement strand
AACCAGTTTAGTTCCCATGTGAGCGTTTGTTTGATGCTGTTGAATAAGCCAAGTCTCTGCCAGGCATATAAGTCGCGTCTTATGAAGACCCGTTGTGGGTTACCTATTCTCTAACTGTAGGTCAGAGAATTGTCACGAATTAAAGTTGATCCTATACATGCTGCCTCCTCTTTCGTACCAGTGCTCTTGATAGTGTTCGTAGGCATTCTCGGGGTGTGACTAAGCTGTGTGGAACTTCATCATATTATAATTTTGATGAGTCGAATATCGTCTTCAGTAGCGAGAGATTTTGTTGTTTCAAGCGGTCACCCCTGTTCTGCGTGGATCGCTCGAGAGTTTTGGAAGTGGTTTTAGTGTCCTTACAAACGAAACCTAAATTTGCATTGTGGATGCCATTTATCTCTGAGGTTCTTAGTGTTGGTCAGTTATTTAATGATTATATTCAATTTGGTGCTTCTTCTCTAGTGTTCGTTTGCGCTTGATTTATAGATTAAGGGTTAGAAATGAGACCTGATACCTTCGAAAGTGATATAATTGTGTTTTAAATCAGGTTGACTGCGGTTGATAATAACACTAATAACTTATATGTGGTCACAGTTATGAAAATAGATAATAGTTTTTCCTTCGGTCATTTATGCAGTTTGTAACACCAAAGATAAATAATTCTCAATCGATTGATATAGCCTCCCCCCAAAAAAAAAATCTAATAATAATGACTTTATGGTTGATCTGTATTGAATATATGCAAAGTATAGTTATCAGACGTTACCGAGGAAAAAAATCCCATAAGAGGAAACATAGGTCGATTATCAGTACTGCTCGCCCACCCTAACAAGGAACGATCATCACACGTCTCGCTTGGGAGGATCCAATCAAAGTGACCTTGGGCAAAAATTATACTCACTGATAATGGAGACTCGTTTTGTGTGTGTGCTCTGGTGCATCTGAAAGTTTCTCTGTCTACCTCCTAATACCTGTTTGAGGCTTAAGAGGATATTTCCATACTTAGAGCAGAGTTCTGCTTCTTTCTTTCTATGGAGCTCCAGCAGTACTCAAGATCCACGTCCCCGGGTTGAGAAAGTACATAATTTAGGTGTGTGCATATCATTATGAGGTGATTGTACGACAATTCAAGGGTAATTGTTCATTGTCCGCAGTATGGAAGTTGCATCTCTGGTATGAGAAGTCTCTTTGATATATTAAATCGGTGTTTGTGATGATGTAGACATGGGTGATGTCCAGGGCACAGATGAGAAAGTAACATGTATTTCTGAAAAATGGTGTTTGTGTGTTGGGGGGAAGTTTAAGGCATGGGAGGGTGATTTATTAGTGCCTGTCGGTCATATTGGTGTATGTGTGTCTTGCAAGTGTTTTGTTTGTAGTGAAAGGAAAGGTCTGTAAGTATAGGTTGTTGAGGTTTGAGGTGGTTGTAAGTTTTATTTCTATCTGGGGGTTAGTATTTTGGATGGGGTCCAGCATACTTCAGCAAAGGATTGAATGCCGAGTTTATTGAGGTGGGAATACAGTGGGAGATTCTTTGTCGTGTTGTATGAGCACTGAGTACTAATGGTTGCAAGGAATCCAGTGATTGTTTTGACTTTTTTTTTGTGTTCTTTGCAGCTTAGTTACACTGCTTTTAACTTGGTGGATGATAAGGTAGGTGAGCTATCATTTAAAGTGTAGTGGATGTTTTGACTAAAGGATTTTAAGGGTTTCTCGTTTGTCCACATCTGGTAAGTATTGTTAGGGCATTTTGTTTCCCTATGGTCTTTGTGTAAATGTTTGTGGTGTGGAGAGCAAGTCTTCTGAGTCATATGAGATACTCTGTATGGTTGGGTTCATTTAGTGGGATTGGTTGACAAGGTGACTGGAGAATACAGGTTGAATTCATGTCTTACATGAGTTATGGTGAGTTTTTGATTGATTCGAGAACTATGATTTTACATACTCCAGTCACGGTGATTCGCGTACTATGATTTTACATACTTCAGTCACAGTGAGCACAAAATAAAATAACATTTATATGCACCTACAACAATGAATGAGTTAGTGTCTGGTAAAAACTGCAAAACATAGTTAAAATTAATTATCCTTTTTAGATGTAAGCTTCAGAATACAGAAAAAATTCAAGTATTTAGACAAAATTTACATTTTCAATCACACTGCAATCAAAATTCATGTTAGTAAAACTCAAATCTTTTCTACAAAATGTTTATTACTTATTACTTGGGTTAAGAAGGGACATATGGTGCAAGGAAGCTTTCATAATATTCTTATTCAGAACTCTAAATTGTGACTAGATCTTCAACAAATAACTTCTACATGCTGTCTGAGGTGATTATGAACAGTTTTTAACACTAAGGTAATGCAAAAAGTCTGAAATTTCACACATTACAAGGAAGTTTCCTTTGAACACCATAGCTATGAAATTTATAATACTAAGCTACAAGAAGTTACACAACTGCAGCTCATGCTCTCAACATTTAACAATTTATGAATGAACAACTTACATTTATTAAAGCTAGCAATCTTTATCTCAACAAAATTACAGCACAAGTCCTTGAGAATCAGAGATAGTGATACATATTCCTTAATATCATTTAATTAAGACTTTCCTTGACAACTAGATTCTGGGAAAGTCGTCATCCCATGGAATTTTTCAAATGAAAACCATGTTTAGGCTTGAGGGACTAATAATAATCCCAAATAATACTAATATTCAGTTTTATCATCAACCTACACCTGGGGTGAAAACTTTTAAATTGTTATAAAAACATTAACTGAATTGTATCCTCACTCAAGATGAAACTAAAATATAAAGGAATTTAGAGATGAGTTTTTAAGAATGGTCCTAGTCAAAAATATCTATGTTCAGGGAGTGTTTTATCTACCTAAATCCAAATAAGTCATTGTCTACACTTACATTATGGTAGCTAATTAGTTACAGCACCTCCCTCATCCTACCATAACAGCCTCTTCACATACAAGTAAATAATCTCACACTCACCCTGCATACCATGGCTCACTTTATATCATGAAAGTGTATATGACAAGTCATTCCTCGTACATGCATGCTGTGCCAGAAAATACTATGCTTAATCATTCAACCCGTATTAGTATGGAATGATGACCTTCACTGATACTCTAATATTTTTTACACTTAATTGCCTTTTGCCGCTTCAGTGATGTTTTTCACTTCCTCCAAAATTCATAAATACTTTCCCTTGTCTTATTTTTTTCCATTTCATAATTTTCTTTATATTTCAATTTCTTGTTTGTTTCTGACAATACATCACAAAAGCAGGAAAGGCAATTCTTTTAAAAAAACATTATGGTACTTTTATTCATGGTCATCATTCCACATTCTGCCGACTCCCAGTTCCTCTCTCAAATGCTTGTAGTCTTATCTTTCAACTTTCTATACAGACCTAAACTCGCCCTGCACCACAGTTCACTACTTCCATCATCCCATTCCATGTTTGCAAACTCGCTTTTTCTTTACAGTATCTTCCTTCAAGAACCTGCATCTCAAACACTTCAGCACTTCTTGACTATCTTGTCCTGGTGGCCATGGCCACCCCTTAATGGCAGTTCGCAGAAGGAACAGGCATCAGAGATATGAATATATAGATAGAATAGCCTATCTTTATTCAGCAGATTCGGAACCCGTGGCACATTTTAACCATTTAATCATATATCCCATTTCAATTTATGCTTGACCAGTATATACCAACACATCAGCACAGCCACAGTGTATCTCTACATGTCCCAGTAGCCCTCATTTACCTAAGGGTTTCTGACTCAAAAATATATGATTTTGCAAGGTCATAGGCATTTTACCTAAAATCTATCTCCTTTTCTGACATCAACAAGTTTTGCCCAATGTAAAAATATTGAGATATTACTATCACATGCCAAAGCAACAACAGTAGGTCTCTTTTAATTATATAATAACTGCTGGTAGGTCAACAGATATCAGGTAATCAGACTTAATTGTTTTCTTTAGTGAGCTATATCTAGGGTTTTGCATCATTCAAAAAAATAAAATGATCTAAATGATGATACCATTCATAGTTCAAAAGCTTCTCAAGTCAAATTTTGCAAATAAATGGGCTGGAAAATTATACAGCAGAAAACATTTCAAGTTCATGAAGTCAGTGATTAGAAGCTTGAATATATTCATTTTTCATAGTGATTGATGTGGCGTAAGCAGAACATGCCCCAATTGTATCAATTTAAGGTTAAACAAATACAGGACAAGAAAAAGAACAGATTTTAACTAGAGCTCCTTAGGTGTTTGTAGACAGACTGACTTTTATAGGCAGAGAGGTTGTAGGAAGATGCAAAGATGAAAGAAGGAAGACATTTCCACAATTTCACTGTTCTAAGTATGGAATAGTTATCATAAGTCAGTCCACATGTGGCTGGTCTCCACAAAGAAATTAAAGAAAGAAGCAGCCACATCCATGCCATGGGTCCAGGCCTTGGAGGAAGGGATAGATACAGTTGGCCCTTAGGGCAGTGGCCAAGATGATAGAGGCATGATTGGAGAAAGTGCAGTGCTATGATAATTAATGAAGAGAAGCCTACTATTCCACTCTGGGTTATAAAAAGGCTGAGGAGAAGACAATCTAGATAATCTAAGTGAGCACTCCATACTGAGGCAATGAAGACCCCTGAAGGTGCAAAACAGCTGTTCTTAAGCCAGAGAGGCTGACCACTGATGTCGGTCTGCCTATGCTATTTCTTCAGCTGAAGTTTACCTTTGTTGCTGTTCCAATAAATGCTTTTATTAAGGCAATAAAAATTTCCTGAAAAAAACTATGGTCTGCACTGAAGTGTGAATACCCAACAAAGGGCTGCTACGTGTGAAGGGAACAAAGGGCTGGCATCATCTGTTGGCTATCCTAATATAACAGTAGTTTTTTAATACTGTAGTTTGCTATTGGTACTTGTCAAGTACGTATGACAATGGCATGGATATTATCAGTGATGAGGCTACTGGCATTGAAATATTTTCTATTTTCTTTTTGCAGTGTATGCTGTCCAGCTAGCCTGCATACATGTTGTGACCCATGTATACTTAATTACATCATGCTCACACACACACACTTTCAATGGAAAGAAATATCAGCTTTCAAAAGAAATCTGATAAAAGCTACGGTAAATAGCACATATCACTCTCACGATGATGCAATTAAACATAACCTCTCGACTTTCATTTCCATTCTGTTCAGTTCTCTTTCACATTCTCCAGAACTGTTCTACCATAACCTTAATGCTCTTGGGGCCACTTTGCCTAAAACTGCTATATTAGCTTCCACTCCTATCCAATACTTTTGAACTATCTCCTTATACTACCGGCCATACTCTCACAAATCCATTAGTGTAAACACAAAATAATTCTAGTTAAAAACAGTTTTGATATAAAATCACAGTCAGTCTTTCATGAATCATTCACTGCCTAGAGAGATTATTTTCCAATGTCCCTGATGAGTCTCCCTAACTAACTTCTGGAAAAATTTGTTACATAAAACTTGTCAAAAACAATGAAAGATATCAAAAAGGTATGACTGAATTACTAGTATGGCAGGAATATCTGCATCTGAGTGAAAACCTTTCCAGAATGACATACACAAAAAGGCAAGCCTTTCACAATATTTATGGTGGTATCCATGAGCATGCATCCACACCAACTATAGTATTTACAGTACAGAGACTTCTTCTTAAAAGAATGTTTAAGTGCTGTACTTTGATTGCTGAACTAGATTTATTTCATATGCAGACTTCATCTGTGGTCACACAGGGGATTAATCTGTATCTGCTATGAGGAACATGGTGAGCTGAGGATATTCAGGCAGAAACGGACACACTCTTCCCTCAATCTGTCATTATCTGTGGGTTTTAATAATTATGTAATACCATCCAAGTGAGTTTGAACTGAGATTACTATGAAATACAACACATGCTCAACTACTAGTCCAGAGCACATTCCACAAACAAAGGCAGTCACTTTCTTGTTACATTCTAGGGCAATCCGGCACAACAAAGAGGTAAAGAAATAATTTGATCATTATAAGTATAACATAAGATCTTGAATGATATACAGGGGTCTCTGAAATCAGCTGATATAAATCCTTTTCACCCCTCTCTCATCACATTTGTGCACAATTTCACCATCACACCTTAAAACATCTACAAAGACAACAATAACAGCAAACAATTCTTGATTACGAATAATTTAATATAACTTTAATTACAGTCAACATATGAAGTTTTAAAATCAAACTCCTCCAAAAAAGGGGAAAATTTCCTTTGCATTAATCAAAAATGCTATGTAACAGTGATTATAACACTTACAACACTATTTAACATATACAGTGATAAACCTAGCTACAACTATATTAGAGTCTTACTGAACTCAACGTTAAGTATCCATGTAGCATGTAATTAAACTTCATGCACTTGCAAAAGATTTTTGCAAAATCCTCCATATGTCATTATAAAATATGAAGTTCAAAGAAACAATTCTATCTTACATTTCCTCTTCAATCAGACCGCATCTTTGCAATATTTAGTAGTAAATCATTAATTTTCAGGAAGAGAAGTCTAATGGCAGTAAATCTAAACACTGTCGATGAAAATTCAAAGACACGAGCAATATGTCTAGCACAAATATTAATAGATAAATACAAAGTAGAGAGAGAGACAATAAAACTTAACAAACCTGAGTTGGATATTCACCCACTATATTCAGTAATGTCAAAAATAATTACACTTTCGGTTAATATTTAACTTACTACTCATGATTTCATCCACAGAAGTATATTTCCTTAATATGCAATAAGTTATCTTTACTTTTCATTTTCTTACCAAACTCACAGGTACATAAGCTGTTCCTACTCTTACTCTTCTCTTACTTGCTACATGCATTAAACATAGTACAGCATCATAGCTGAATATATTCAAAATGCCACTAACTGCATTTGCAGCACAATGGCACCTACTAAACCCTTTCTGTAAAATGGGCATCATTTCACTTAAGGTAAATTCATTCACTTTCTCAGTTTTATGCACACATAAACTTTCATACATCTTATAGTAATCTATACCTCTTTAAAAAGGGCAACATTTTATGAATAATCTAAATCAAATGAGACTTGTATATACAAATATTAGCCAATAAATTTCCTGCATATATCGTAATTCATTTTCAATATTCTTTGACTCCAAGCACTCCATGCATTAAATTTCAAATGAACTATATACTGTTAATGAAAAGAATCCTGTTGTTAATAAATCCCTGCATTTTAAGTTATACTTGATTGCTATGCAACAGAGCCAAAAATGCCATTTACATATAACTGAACCACTACCTCTATAAATTATCAGTCATATGATCTATTGGAAATTATTGTTCCAGTTACCACAGTACATGATGAATATGTTTTACTCTAAATTGTGAACATACAATAAATATCATATACATTTCTAATAATAAAATCAAGGAATAAAATAATTTTTCTTCCAACCCCCATAACGCTACAAATTACATAACATGGCTTCCCTCCAACTAAAGTGCAAATAAAGTTTGATTTCAATCAAAAGAAAACGTTTGAATTCTAAAATGCTATAACCAAATAACTTTCTAAAGAAAAAAAATAATTGTAGTTGTAGGAGGAAAAACAGCACAAAAGAAATGGCTAGATTGTAAAATATAACGATTTATTTGTCTTGTGGCTAATGTGGTCATTGATGATCCTGACCGAAGAATGCCACTATGTTGGGCTTCTAAATGTGAACAAAATGCAGCATGAAAGTATAAGTACCTCTTCATGCACAATTAGTTATAGAGTTAATCAAAAATAACAAGCCATTAAAAGGTTTCCCCTGCAAGAAAGAGTAAATGGAATAACAGTGATTTGATGATAAGAATTAGCAAACTCAGGTGGGATCCAAGCCTTCAAAATTTTATGAAACTCATTTTCCAAACATTATTAGGAAAGTGATTTTGTAATGAAGTATGTGAAAACACTATTATAGCAAAGAGTAACTTATTTGTGGCAAAAACTGCCCATACTATCATCTTATTTCCTCATATGGTGAAGCAAATTTTCAGCTGAAGTCTTGTGAACAATGCCTTGCAGTTTTCTACTTACTTTCGTTGTCGCACAGAATCCTTGTTGTGATCAGCTGTGTTTTTCCTGTAAAGTATGCAAACTCTCGGGTTAAAGGTCCCACAAACTCATACGAGGATTTTCATAAGATCAGTTTGCTCCTTTATGCTTCTTTGCCTCAACAACAACAAAAAAAATAAAAAACAAAACAAAAAATTCTAAAATAAAATAAAAAAAAATAACCATCAAAAAATAGCTTAAGCATAACATTTTCATTCATAAACATTCAACAGAAGATATTAAAGCACTAACTCACTGATCGTTTCCCTGGTCAGTGTCTGACTCTTCAAACTCAGCTTTGGCTCGACGCTTCTCAAAGATGAAGATGATAATGCCAAGTAACAGCACTTCTATCACGATGCCAAGGAAGGGCCACAGAGCAGCATACACATCTATAAATAATCACCAACTTGTAAAGTATGATCCTGATACAATACATTCAAATCATAAAAAAATACTGAGGTACTGGAATGAAAAAAATCACATTTCAAATATTGCAGCATGAATTTCTCTCATACTCTTTACATCTCAATTCTAGCATTCCAATGTCTGATAACTCCCCAAATCCAGCAATTTCCCCAATCTGACAACTCAGAAAATATGGTACTTGCTAGGGTACTGATGCTCAGAGAAACCTTCAGAACTTCAACTTCTATAACCCTTTTCTAACTAACTCCACAGTGTACACATATCCCTCGTGTGATGGCAGCTTGCTTAAGAGAATTTTACTATAATGTTAATTACAAATTAGGGAACACTCATCTTATGGAAAACTAAAATTTGTCAATCAAATTCCAAATCATATATCTATCTTCCTATCTATATCTCTGATGACCATCTACCCAGGAACTCCCTCAAGGGGTTGGCCACAGCAAAAGTCTCCTTAAGTGGTGAACTCGTGTTGTTTCTTTGCCTTCCGTGCCTCATACTGAACAGACCACTGGTAGAGGACAACTCCAGTGCTTTTTTGTTTTTAAAACTAAGCTTACTGTCTGATCTGGCATGAATACATGAGAGCTTTGCACTGTTGCTGTACTGCTTTAGTTATGCAGCTGTGAGTATAGTAATCATACTACAACAATAAAAAAAATATCAAGTGGCTAGAGAAAGGAAAAGGAAGGAGGACGGTGAAAGTGTGGCGGGGAGCTGTAGTAATGTGTGTAGTGAAGAAGCCAAGACTGGTAGCGGTATGTGCAGTGAGTAAGGAGGCAAGTGTGGTGGGGAATGGTAGAGATGTGTGAAGGGACGGAGGCGAGAGTGGGCTGAAGAGCAGTGGCAACATGTGGCATGGGTGAACTATTCCAAAACTACCATTCATACATTTGGCCACGCTTTCCTCTGTCCTTTATTCCCATGTATCCCTGACTATAACAGTGAATAGTCATCATTTTTGTTTTCATTTAGTCTCGCTGAAGCCCATCATATCAATCACAGTCTTAAATAAAAAAAAATTCCATCCATCATACTCTCAAACAGACTTCATTTTCTTTAAGGTAAACTGCTAGAAGCTTTAAACAGAACTTCCACATCCACTCCCATACAAGGACATGCAGGTAACCTATTCAGGATCAGTACCATTCTTCTGTTAAGCAAAATGACTACAAATGTGCTATATAATTAAACTAATCATAACTTATACACACTGAAAGTAATATAATGTCTAACTCCTTTTACTGCCCTTTTCCATAATCTGCATAGAAACAGGATAGCACCATTAAGTCTGTATTGTGTCAATAATCAGTGCACAGTTCAATAAATATCTATTATCTTATGAATACTTGTACATATGAATATCATTAAAGTATAAAATTCCATACCCTTCACTCTAACGTAGGTAAACCTTTCATAGGTGTTTGACAGCGTGGTGATGGTGCATGTAAAATTACCACGGTCAATCCATTCAGCCTTGGATATGATAAGCGTGGCATTTGGTACATTTTTTTCATTTGGTTTAGGGGTTAATCTAGTTCCATTAATTGCATCGTAGATGGGAACATCATCTGGAAAAGAAACAATAATTTCATGTTATTTCTCTTGCAAAAGAGAAAAATTTGAGGAGTACAGAAAACTCTGGCTACTGGAAAAAATTCTGGTGTAAAGGGTGCACAAAGCATGCATGGCATACATGAGAGTGAAAGATAACAGGGAAACTGACAATCTACAATGCAGTTAGCTACAGTCATAATCATGGGAGAAACAAAATAATAAAAAGAACAAAGTGACCGTCCTTACTCGGATGTATGGATGTAGAGTCATTTTTGCAGGTCAGGATATGTGAAAATAAGAGCAGTAGAGATGGGAAATGCACAGCGTGATTGGAATTAGGTGAGTAGATCATTAAAAATAGCTAGGTTCTGAAATTTAATAAAATACCTCAAAGTCCTACAGGCATGATATATGTTTCTAAGGATGTTTAAAGTCAGGATCTTACAACCGTCATAATTTCCAGTGAAAAGACACCAGCCTTCACTCATCCTTCATGAACCACTTAAACATGGTCACAGCTGCTCACTCATTCTGGGTTTCCCTTGGCCCATCAATGACCAACACCAGGATAACATCATCAACTTCATTACTTCCAGCCTATCAGAGTACACAATTTGCAGATTATGTGTGGCAACCCATAAGCAGTCACAGGAGGTAGAGAGAAACATTTATTGGAAAATAAAAGTATGAAATTAAGCAGAAGGGATTAAAGTGAAATGCAAAAATAAATACCTTAAATGGAGGTGAGTTGGAGGCAAATGGAACAGTCTTTCCTCAAGGAGGAGAAACAGATGGATTGTGGGACATTTAAGGATCTGGACAAAGCATATGATAGGGTTGAAGAGATGAGAGATGCCTTGGGGAAGGAAGAATATACAGTCTTGTGGGACCTGGTTGTGGATAAGGAACTGTAGTTTTGGTGCATTAGACATGACAGATAGAGAATGGATGTGAGCAGATGTAGCCTTTCTTTGTCTGTTTCTGGTACTACCTCATTGATGTGGGAAATGATCATGTATGAAAAATATATCACTTTAAGCTGATATTTTGTACTTTTTAGGTGATAGCATTGAGTAAGGAAAAAAGGACAAGTAATCACTGACCCATATAGAACTCAGTGACATACAGCACATAAACTGGAAAGGCTAAAATTGTGCTCCAAGTTATTTTTCTGGAACTCAATGTTTCACATCCCTACAACATGTACTAAAATTTGAAAATAAATTCAAAGCACATGGCACAACAGATTCTTGAATTTCTTTATGTCTTTAGAAATATACACTAATTTGATTATATTCTTCTGAATAGATGAAACAAATTGGTAAAGTGGCCTGAAGTGGAGGTATTTCAAATAGAACATTTAAGTCAGGATGAAAAACTAATTTATCAAAGCTTGCAAAAAAAGAAAAAAATACAATTTATTTAGTGTAAAAAAGGCCTTAAGCTATAATACTGATATACTGGACCACTGAGCAGTTAGTTTCTCATACATGAACTTACCTTTCTTCCACTGGATGGTGGGGTAGGGACTACCTTCCACAGGGCACTCTAAAACAAGGTCTTCGCCTTTATCTATATTAGTTGATTTATCCATCTTTCTAATTTCAAAATCTGAAAGACACAAAAACAAGTGAATGATTATTTTATGTATTTCATATGTAGCTATCATAGTTATATTTCATATATGTTTCCTACCTATGAAAATGGGTTACATAATTTCCTTATAAAGGTCCAATTCCCCTGGTGAAGCTTTCACTCACTAATAAATCCATCAACTGTGCTTTTGATATATGAATCGCTTAAAAATGGCAGGAATTACAGTACTATAAGCAGTTTGTTTTAATTCACTGGTTCGAATCCTGATTGCGGCAGTCAGTCCACAGTCAACCCAGCTGTTCATCTACCCCTAGGGGTTGGTTGATAAAATGGGTACCTGGCTCAGAAAGAGTCAAGCAGGGTGTGCTCATCCTCCTCGAAAGCTCAGATTGGGGTGTCTGAATGTGTGTGGATGCAACCAAGTAGAGAAGAAAGGAGAGATAGGTAGTATGTTTGAGGAAAGAAACCTGAATGTTCTGGCTCTGATCGAAATGAAGCTCAAGGGTAAAGGGGAAGAATGGTTTGGTAAAGTCTTGGGAGTAAAGTCAGGGGTTGGTGGGAGGACAAGAGCTAAGGAAGGAGTAGCACTGCTCCTAAAGCAGGAGTTGTGGGAGTGTGTGATTAAGTGTAAAGAAGTAAATTCAAGATTGATGTGGGTAAAACTGAAAGTGGATGGAGAGAGACGGGTGATTATTGGTGCTTATGCACCAGGTCATGAGGCAAGTGTTTTTTTTTTCACAAGTATGGTTTTTAGGTAAGTACTGAAAATTTTGTCTTTTAAAATAAATTTTTACTTTCCTAAAATGGTTTGGGGCAACTCTTGAAAAGCTTTCAAGATATTGTATTCAGTTATAAACCAGGTATACTCAACAAACTTATGCCTCTGTAGTTTCAACACCAACCTCTATCCCCTTGCCTTTAAATGAAGGCATTATACATGCATTCTGCCAATCCTCAGGCAGCTCACCCTGATCCATTAAAACACTGAAAATCCTTCCCAATCAATCAACAACATAGTCATCCCTTTCTTAATAAATTCAACAGCAATATCATCCACTCCAGCTGCATTGCCACATTTCATGTTGCATAAGGTTTCACCATCTCTTCTCTCTCCATCAAACCACTCTCCATGACTCTCTCACTTTGCATACCATCTGCTACTCTATCATCAAACATATTAAACAGTCCTTCAAAATACTAACTCCATCTTCCCCTCTGTATCACAACCTATAAACACTTCCCCTTTTGCCTTCTTCACCGATGTTCTATTTGTTCTCATTTTCTTTTTCCTTTTTCATATTATTTACCTCCAAAACATCTCAATAAAGTTTACTCTCATCTGCTGACTTTATCAACCCATGTACCTTCCTCTTGATCTCATGCCACTTTCTCTTATACATTCCCCAATCATTTGCACTCCTTCCCTTTCAGTATCACCCAATGCTCACAAGTACAGAATATAAAACAACATAAGGGTCATCTGAACGATTTAATCCCTTCATTGCACAATTACTTTTAGCCCTGTGCACAATAACATAACATTATGGGAAAACAAATTATGGGACACGTGGAGCAGGTTCCTATAAACTGTGTGGTTCACTGATTTTAAACATCTGAGAATACTAGGATGTAGTCAGCTGGAATGACTCCATGCCATATACAGTGGCTAGGGCAGTCCTGGCAGTAATGTGTGGTTTAGTTGAGAGTAGAGTTTACCCCAAAATTTTGCATTTTCTGTCAAACCTTAGGACACAACAGAAAGAAAATATGTAACGAGTCAAACAGAAATATGAGAGGTACACAAAAAATTATTATGAACATTAACATATGAGTATGGCATATGGTTTTAGATAAATGGAAAAGTTGACAGTAGGTAGTAAGGAATGAAATCAATGTATAAATCAATATTTAGTGAAGGCTCTAGAGAACACCCTGCTTTTAAA
The DNA here is from genome assembly GCA_032361765.1 of Panulirus inflatus. Taxonomy (NCBI): domain Eukaryota; kingdom Metazoa; phylum Arthropoda; class Malacostraca; order Decapoda; family Palinuridae; genus Panulirus; species Panulirus inflatus. Next base: position 3,526 of record JAUUDY010616364.1, on the reverse strand, counting down.
TGGGGAACCACTAAGTTTGATAAAGACATCAACTAAAAAGAATAATGAGATGAAAACATCAACAAAGAAATACTTACATATGACTTTGAATGACTTTACATGAGGCTTATCTTCACTAACTTCAATCAGTGTCTCACATCTGTAGTCCCCAGCATCCTCCTTTCCTGGTTTCATGATGACAAGAGATGAGTTTACAACAAAAAGCTTTATGTGATCATTGCTTTCCAGCTCTTCATTATCTTTGAACCTGAAAACGACAACAGAGAACACAAATTACTTTGTCATTCCTTAACTGGACCATAATGAATGTCGAATAAAGATGCTAGAAGTGTACTGAACTTTTGAGCTAAACTGAAGGTGATATCCTTCAAAATAATTGATGATCACCTTAATAAAAATGATAACCATAAGTCCTACTTACCATTTTACTTTCGTATAGATACTTTCATTGTAGGTCATATTGCAAGATAGCTTTAATGGAAATCCTACAAACAACACTTGCACAGATTCACTGCCCAAGACGTCAGCTGTAAAAAGAAAGTCATATGAGCTTAACACTTAATGAGGAAAAGGAAAAACTATCATCTAATGTAATTCACCAAACAAACGCTGCATTATAAATAATGAAAGATTTTGTAGTGGAAGCGTAAAAGTTTTTTAAAAACCCAAATGACATTAAATACTCGGAAAACAATGTCTTTCCCTAAATAATTAAAAAGAACTTATCATCTTTGAGTTGAAATGGGAATGATGAAAGCTTGTGAATTAATAACCTCGATGGCATATAATGGTTTAGGCAAAACAAGTGTAACCATTAACATTATGTTTTTAATTGTAAAGTTATTAAAAAGAATCAAATCTACCAAGTTTCTTCAGCTTACAAAATTACATCTGATCTTTGAGAATGGAGACAATGAACAAGCAGATTAAAAAAACAACATGGATGGATGAAATATGGACAAGATGAACAGTTTGCAAACCAAATGGAAACGGATTTTCAAGTGATTGACACGGATGGATGAAATATGGACAAGATGAACAGTTTGCAAAACAAATGGAAACATGGATTTTCAAGTGATTGACAGTGTCAAAGCCTTACTTCATGTGCTTACTAAAAACTTCACTGCATTAATACCAAGTGCTTTCATCAGTTATTTTTTCATATTAGAAATTGCATGTACCAAGCAAAGCTACTTTCTGTAGCCCATAAAAATGCCCATTTATAATACAGTTCTCTGGGAATAGTTATAATATTTTAAGCAACATATGGTATAAACAAAGCCTTATGCAAAACTGTTGGCAAAAAACATTCCTCCATTTTACAGCATTTTTGTCAGTTCCAAATAAACAGTAGTGACACATTCAAAATCCTCCCCACACATCTCAATTCCTATGCATATTCAGTCAATATGGCAAAGACTTGGCAAGGAATGTGCAAAAATAAAACTGACAAAAATTCATGGATTTTTAATTCAATATATACATAAACAGCTCCAAAATGCTTGCAATGAAAAAAATAAAATCATAGAGAAATGTTTGGAAATAATACAAAAAAAGAAAGAAAGGGTAAAAAATACCGCAGCAGAGTTTAAATGTCATGTCATCACAGCAAAAACTTATTAAAGTAATATACAGGCACTTGATTCTAAGAGAATAATCCATGAGAAGGTAAAATCTTTTTTCCCTATCTGCTGTACAGTATATCCATTAGAATTTGTGAAGCTCCTCATTTTGGGTTCCAGACCACTTCATGTACCTTGGGTCAGTCTGCTACAGTATGTTGACCCCTGTATACCACATAACTCTAATTCACTCTATCCTACGCTAGCCTTACACCCTGCGGCATGTTTTGGCCCTAAGTACTCAAAAGCTCTTTTACTCCAAAACTCCATCTCCAATTTGGTTTCACTCTTCCTTTCCCCTGCACTTTTATTGCATATACCCTCTCTCTCAATCTCTCCTCACTCATCTTTTCCATGTCTCCAAACCATGTCAACACACTTTCTTCAGCGCTCTCAACAATATTCTTATTACTACATCTCACACTTACCCTTCCATTTCTTGATCACCAGACCCTCTATCTAAACAACTACATAACTAATCCCAACGCCCCCCCAAAAAATAAAGCTTAACCCTATTTCACACTTTAGCAAACTAAACTCACAGGTCTTGCTACCCACAACAAACTCAACACTAACAAAACATAAACATACTGCAGTGATGAGACGAGCATGAAACAATGACCATCCACATGGTCTTGCACACCACCACCAGACACACACTTATCAGAAACCACACTCCCCAGACATACGGAAGTGACATTTTGTCATCTATGCTCTGAACACTACTCATCCCTGTAACACAATTTATACTCTTCAAAATATGACCACGTTAAAGTGCAGATTAAAATATGACTCCCTTCGAATGATGAATGGATGGATAACAGGAAAACAATCCCCATGTGTCCATCACGCTACACAGGCAACACAAAACCAACTTAATTGAACTGTTATGAACAACCCTGTGCAATTACCACATGTGGTACTTTAGATATACAGTAAAAGGAACAACTGCACATTTTATCAAGCTAGTATTCCACACATATTCTACCATGCACAATTAATATCAGAACTGAATGTGGTTTGATTTTGTGGATGAGCAAGTGTTTTACCAGTTCAAAAGTACATGAAATAATTTCTTGCTGCCCCCTATAAAGCTAACATAGCCTGTCCAGTCCACTGTTCCAAATTCTATTTGAAAGCTATGAAGAATCAACTTCCAAGTTATTGCACAACAGATGCTTCACCCTATCTCAGTCACTAATTTCAAATCCTCATTGATTATGCCCCACACTGCCTCACATTCCCACATATCTTCAGACACAAAATATGACTGACAGGCATTCTGCATTTCTTTCAATTTGTTATAACCTATATAGTATTGAGAACCTCATTATATTGCCTTACAAAGCCAGTGTGAAGTATTCATATATCCATAGGGCAGGCTCGCAAAACAAATAATTGTTGCTGGCTAAGCATTGCTTTGAAACACTAGAGCATCATCTTAAATGTATGTAAGCATACTCTCTTCATTCCCATTTTTTGCAGCTATGAGGCCTCGCACAAGGTATTTATATCCATCAACTGCATGCAAGATGAGAAACTTATGAAGTAAAATGCAATGAAGAAAGAAAATAAATCTTTCCATTCCTGCAAAGTCAAATAATAAATGCTAATGCATTTTAACCAACAAAAGGATAGTAAAATAATCTGTCTGTTACAGACTCTTACAAGAATTTGCATTCAATAGCAATAATACATAATTCAAAGAGACAAAGATATAAAATGTTTAATATAAAATTTACATCATGGATGTATTCTGTTGAAGGTTCATATGCTCCAACTGCCTTATCTTTTCATAGAAAATGTAACTTCCTTCCACCTTAACATCACAAAAATGTAAAACTTACCTTTTTATAGGAAAGTAGGGGGGGGGGTTAAAAATAGTTCTAACAATTCACAAAGGA
>JAUUDY010616253.1:3832-16890 GCA_032361765.1 Panulirus inflatus | reverse complement strand
GGTTGAACTAGGCGGTAACCAGTTCGCTATCTACAGTATCTATGATGTCTATTTCTTTCAAAACAAGGACAAATAATGTCTTCAATTCCTTTCAGTACGTATTTGACAAGAGAGGAACTCTAATAAAACAAGGTATTATCATAAATACAACAAAAAATATATATACAAGGTATGAAACATTAAGTAGATGGAGCATTAAGCAGAGGAGAGCTTGGCTATTATTGCTTAAAGAAGACTGAATGTGAAAGAAAGGTGAGATCCCAGTGATAAACTGAAGGAATAAGATGTTTACACATCATGTTCGTTGACGTAAAAAATTTCTTGCGCTCTGACCGGTCCGCTTTTGGTAGGTTGCCTCGCCCTCGATGTGCTAGCCAACGGTTCTGAGGTTCGTTGAAAATGTTGCAGTAGGAGTATTGCTCCACGTTGCAGTGGTTTCATCTTTACATGAAACAAAGCCTTTAAATCGCATCGCTCTTCCCATTAACGATGATGACGAGATAACAAAATTATAATGCAATGACAAAGTTAATTTCTTACCATCTCTTTAACGCCAGTCACGCCCTTGTTGCACGGAACTAATGGTATATTGTATCATCATCAAAGACAGTCAGGTAGGTGTATATCTTCCTAAGATTAGGTGAATGAGCAACAATTTTGAATAAATACCACTCTCCTTGTATGTGCAGTTCAAATGTTAAAAGTTCATTAATAAAAACCTTGCTCAATGAAAGGTGCAACGTCTGCTATGAAGTGGCCTTTCGCGCCACGAGCAAAGAAACGAGGAACGTTCTCTGATTGGCTAGAGTTTCGACCCGTTCCTGGTCCGCTGGACAACTCACTACTGGCGGGATTAGTGGACTACGGCTGATTATTTTGTGTTTAGCACTCCGGAGCTTGATATTATACCACTGAAATAATGAGAACTCACTAAAGCCCTGACATCAGTTCCAGTTTCGATTGGACTGACTTCTTTGGAGAAGATTAATGTTTTCATCACTACACCTCTCGTTCCATTCCACTTTGTACCACGTGACATGTATTGACCAATCAGAATTCGAGCTTTGTGCCCACCGCCAAGATCATATAGCCACTCTCCTCAGGAAGAGTCTGCGAGAATGTGCACTGTTTTCGGCTTGTAGCTCATCATCTGAGTCATTTAATGATATCTGGTCATAAATGAATGTATGCGAAATCGCGTCAAATCATTAATATATCAAAATGTAGACCATACGAGGCAAAAGTACTGTCCGAAAAGGGAGTGATGAACTCGCCATTTTAGGAATCTGCTGTCGGTGGACGATTTGTTGTTGTTTTTCTGTGCTTACTTTACGTCTAATTGGAGGCGTCATTCAAACTTTTAAAGAAATCCCTAACTAGCAGGAGTTATCTAGCTGATCAAGATGACACAAAACCAGCAAAATATCACAACATTGCTGATCCCAGACCCAAATGGTAAGTGATGGTGACGGGTTGGCCCAGGTTCCGGGCATGGGCCGTCGTATAACTTATTTTATGCATTTTAAACAGACGCCGTGATAAGTCGATGGAATGATAAGGATTATTATTGTATTATTGAGCATGCTTGATGTTTCTGATGTTATACAAGGTCACACAACCCTTCCTTTCGCGTAAAACTTAGTTCAAAAGTGAGCATTCCGTCTCGTTGGTCCCCTAACTTTCAAAAGGATTTTTTTTTAGTATTATCACTTTGATATATGTTGTACATGTGTTTTGGTGGAATAATTTAAGGGTTTGGGGATGATTTAAGCTGTGGGAAGTGGGGGAGCCTTGAAAATCAATATCCTGATCAGTGAGGTGTAGGTTATAATGAGGGCAGCGTAGAGAATGTTAGCAGGCTAGTGACTGTCAAGGCCTCCTAACCAATTTCGTAGGTGCATGTCGTGAATAATTGGAGCCTGTATTTTGTTAATAAGACGTATTACAATGATTTCACGTAGTTTATATAACACATGGGAACTTTATGATCTGCATGAAGTTTATTTTTATGCTGTTTTGAACTATGTTAGAGCAGGAAATTTATGAACACACAACTTACGTCTGTTAAGTTCATTTATAATAACTGCTATGTTACCACAGATATGGTTCCATGTGAGTGGAGTGGGGATCAGATGTGGTTTAAGATAAGAGGCATGTGATCTTCAGTAAGGTCGTTGTGCATGTGGCTTGGTGTGTGTCCAGTACCATGGAAATATGAGAGTATATTGTCACAGAATTTGGGAGGTGGAGGATCTTTTATAGGTTACCGGTAGTGTTTTATGAAAGTGACTGAGTACAGTGTGTTTAGACTTTTCATGTTTACTGTAATTAATCTTTAAGGAGTAGGCTGCTTAGAGTTTAATGTTATACAGGCAAGCTCTAACACCAAGCCATTTACATAGCTATTACTGTGGATTATTTTTCAAGTGTACTTGCCATGGATATTTTGATTACAAAGCATTGGCTAAATGTTGTCAATTGATGCAAAAGATTAAAGATCGTTATAACCGTCTCTTCTTGATTTTAGAAACATATGAAGGATTGTGTCAAGCCCAAAGTTCTGCCATTTGAACATAATGAGTTTATGTTGTCTTTGACCATATTGTCACTGTCAGACTATAAAACAGTGCTTTAGATAAGTGGGGACACCTTTGTTTATTGACTAAGATGATATAAAATTGTTTGTTTTTACATAATAGAATAAATTGATACGTTTTTATATGCAGTATTTTGCCCTAATCTTTTAATCTTCAGTATTTGCCACTTTGGCTCTGCATCATCATTAGCATTCAATATTGAATTACATTGATTTTATTTTATATTGCTTGTGTAATTTTAGAGAACTTGCTAACTTTATTAACTGATATTACAGGTGAAAAGGGTAATGTATATCAGGGATATTGCAAGGGTAATTACACTTGTAGAATATCTGCTGAACTTATAAAAACCTTACTTGATTGCCTAGATGACAACAAAATATATATTAACATAAGATCTATGCTGCTGCTAGGGATCAAATGGCCATTTGCTGTGTCTGTTAACATCTTGTACCATTTTGGCTGCACTCAGTCATGGGTGTGACATATTTTGAGTAGACTGTTAGGGAATTAATGCCTGGTGAAGTCTTCTACCCCCATAACCAGAGCTGGGTCTAGGGTGTTGAGTTTGGTCATTGGCAAACGTTTAGTTGAAGTTTATTTTTTGCATTTTTTTTATTACACATTTATAATTTACTTTGATTAACTCCACAGTTTCCCAGATGTACTACTGTTACTTTAATACCTGTTTGGTATTATATAGTAAAATATTTTTGTTCTGCAAGTGTTAACTTCTAAACAGTACACTAGCTTTACAGGCCCAAATCACTGAGTAGTCAAAGCTAATAGTGATAAGTTAAACTGGTACATTATCTCCTGCATTTAGACATGTTAATTTGCTGAAATATTGGCTTTAGTTGGTCAACAAGGGTTATGCTGGTAGAGGTATTATGTACTTTCTTTGTGCACTACTTAAATTGGTTTTTGTGCATTATTCCTGACAGTGGATTTATGGAAAAATGACAGGGAGGATGTGTGCAAATGAGGTTATTGTTCGTTTATTCCTGATTCTTTCAATGGGAAAAGCAGTGAGGCATAAGAAAACAAAATTACCTTTCCTGCACGGGTATTAGAAAAGTTTTTGTAAATTTTGGGATTCATCCAAGTGCAGTGTTAGTTCTGAGGATTGAAAAGAAAGATGCTGATTTCACTAATTTCCATCAGGAGTTGGGAAACTCGTACCCATCACTATCTTGAAGTGGAAAGTGATGGAAAAGTTTGTGCTAGGAAAAGTTTGTGCTATAGCAGTCGTACTAATTATCCTCACTAAATCTCAAATGATTGTTGGGCCATGTCAATGGAACTCAAGAGTTGGATGACTGAAAATATTCAATAGGAGTCCTGATGAATCCAGCATGAACAATGCTGACGAAATAAATGTACCATTTGACCCACCTGGGCAGACATATTGACTATCATATTGCAAAATAAACTTATTTGCTTTAATATATCCACTCTTGGATAAAAAAGCTCCAGGACAGGGGTATCATGTAACTAGCCTTGGAATTTCATTGCCTTTATTGATGCATGTGTACTGCATGGAGAATACTTTTAAGATTGATGAGGAAGCATGATTTGATTTTTTTTTATTTATAAGTAAGTCAGAAGTAGGGATAAGTAAGTAAGTCAGAAGTAGGTGACACACTGAATGGAAATCAACAGCACTTCAGAAAACCCCACATGAATTTAGGTTGAAATATACCAAAGCTGCTGTTTGCTGTGTTCTTCCACTAGGTGAAGGATGTGTGTTGGAATTTGTATGGACACATGCCGAAAACAAGTTGGAAAATGTATTTTGGAACTTTATATTTTATTCTGTGATATTGGACAAGTAGTAAGGATTATGTGTATCAGGTAGAATGCTAGGTTGGTACGTGTAGTAGGTAAAACACATGTAAAAACCAAAGAACCTATGAAAGCCTCGCCTAACATCCCTGACAGTTGAAATTTACAATTATGCTAAATATTTTAGTTGAAATGTACCAATTGCAGTCATGATTAAGCTCAGCACAAACTGCAAATTAATATCAATAAACAGGTGGCAGACCTCCCCAACCTTCCCACAAGCAGCCATTCCATGTAATCCCCAGCAGTAGAAAAATTTAATGGTATATTTCTGTATATTTACTGGATTGTAAGTAGGGTTTTCATAGATTCTGTTTATTAATTAGTTACGATGTATCTATTTCTACTGTAGTTGACCCAGATTTTCTGATGTATAAATCCTTCTTTACTTCGCCGTAATATCATAGAATAAGATGTATTACTCCATAACCCTTACTATATACTGAAAACATTACACTAACATTACTGAGTGAAGTCACTAAATATCCAAAGCTCATTGTGTGGCCAAACTGATAATTTCCCAATTAAAGATAAGTTAAATGTTAGCTGTTAGGGAAAGTCTGATGAGGTTTTAACAGGCCCTACTGATTTTAAGAATTCTGTATATTTTCACGCTATTCAAATTCATACTTTCCCAGATGTCCATAGTCCTACCCTCTGTTTACCCACTTGTGGTACGATAATAAAATGATCAAATCATGCTCCACCAGTCTTATTCAGTTCACCACATACTACACTATCATTGCATGAATTGCTGATATTTCAAAGATGGTTTCCCTTAACTGGAATATTATCAAAAAGAGGACATTAGATTTGAATATGTTTGTAAGGTTTTGCTGTACTAGGTGAAACATCATTTGATTGTTTAGTATGTCTGTACATAAAGATGCATTTATAGAATGATTATTGTTGTTTATGTCAAATGGTAAAAGTGCTTTTGCAAAATAAATACGACCAAGCAAAGGCTGTGGAACACTTAGAAATGACAGACAGCCCTATTTATGATATGAATACTGTATTTAGAATTGTACTCAAGAAAAGATAATATAGGAATGATTGGAACATACTATTGAGAATCGGGAAGAGTAATCCATCTGAAAGAATTGATTGAGATGCGCTCAGGAGCAACGGCAAAACCAAAACTGTGAAAAAAAAAATCAATAGAATTGTTGATGGAATGGCAAGGAAGCAATCAGAACCAGATATATGAAACTGCAGACAATAAAATAGAATGAATGAAGAACAGGCATTCCCAAAAAAAATCTTGAAAAATATTAGCATGTATATAAATATAAAAATATTGGCAACTGAGGACTGAAGACTACGAATTAAAAAAGTAATTATTGAAATTGATGTACATTTGAAAATTAGTTTTTATTCATCAAACAGAAACTTGGTAGAAAGGGAGAATTAAGAATGAAGCAGGCACAGAATGCTTTGAGACCTTCACAGCGAACCTAGGCAAAATTTCACAATGCTAGTGTATCATACAGAAGATTAAGGGATAATTATTCTTTTGTCAACAGAATGATTTTTCAAATAGTATGTGCAAGGTAAAATTAAGGCCAAGAGGGTATCTTTGATAAGTTTAGCTTGTGGGGGATATCATTTCTAGTACCAAACCTGAAAAAGTGTAGATGATAAATTAGTTGGTTGGCAAATATTCTCTGACTTCAATGCCTTGCCTTAATATTAAAGTCATGGTGTTAATGACCTTTCTGTGGTAGCAAGTATTGTTACTGAAATTTTTTTTTGTCGATGTCTAGTATTAGAAGATATATTAGGGAGTTCCTAGAAAGTAGACAAAGAGAGAGGCTTTTCCTCTTTCTCTAGTAAGGAAGAAGGCTATAATGTGCCATTTCACATGAGTGAAATTATATCATCTCTAGCAAACTCGGAATCTGTTGCTCTAAAGGATGATGAATACACTGTGATATGGATAATTGATTATGATGTGGTTTTGGATGGTGAGTAAACAAAGATGAGAGCTTTTCAACTTTATTTCTCTTATGTTTCAGCTTGCATGAAAGCCTTTCCTTCTCTTGTGTGGTTGATTAAGCTTTTGCTAACTCTCCAACTGATAAAGCTGTTTAAATTGGTACTTAATTACCTCTTAACTCAACTTTGGATGATTCTGTCCCTAATCCTTGTCCCACCACCTCACACTGAATCTGTGCCTTCAGTATTCTCTTTGCCTAGTGTCTTCCAAGTAGTATTCCACCTCCAGGTGGAGAAGGCATATGACTCTGATGGCTTACCCCCTTTAGTCTCTAACTAGCCTTCTGATCTAACTCCATTCCTTGCTGCCTAAAATCCCAGAATTTTCCTTCCTCTTGAAAGCATGTCTTTGTGCAGCCCATCCAAATGAAAGGAAACTATTCTCACCCTTCTAACCATCACCCCATTGCTCTTACTTTTGCTGTCCAAAGTCTTTATAATTTCCTTATGTCTTACTTTCTTGAGCACTTAGAATCCCATTCCCTTCTTTCTGAGTACCAGTATGAATTTTGCAGTGCTTGATACTGAAGGTCTCCTCACCTTTGGTCGTCTTCTCTCAGGGATTTTGGTGAAACATTTGTTGCTTAACATGTCTTTACTTCCAAAACTCCCTTTCTTTAATTTATTTGTATGTCTCTATTCATAAAGGCATAATTTCCTCTCTGGGTGTTCCATTGTGGTAGTCTTTGATGGAGTAACTTTCCCTCCTATTCTGTCAACAGTCATGTTCATCTGGGTTCTGTCTCATTGCATACTCTCTTTTCTCACGATCCTTCTTCTACTTCTAATCCTATTAGCTGTTATGTTGATGATTCCACTTTATGTGCTTCAACTCTATATGTCTCCTCTTTTCCTCGTAATACTCACTTTCTTTCTCATACTGAACTCCATTCCTCTCTCGGTTAGGACCTGTGAAGTACCTTTGAATGGGGAAACAGTTACCTGTTAGATTTAATAGCACCAAAATGCAGTTTCTTCCTGTACCTGTCTCAGAATCATTTGTTTCCTTTTCCTTTCGTCAATTTCAGAACAGCATGATTTCACCCTGTAAGAACAAAAACATGCTGGACATAACCACATCTTCCTTTTTATCATGGAAATCCCACATAATCATCATTTCAAAACCTGTAGTTCTGTAAAGATGCAGTAATTAGTATTCTTGTTAGCAGCTGTTTCACATCAGAGGTCTTGTATGCCAGTTATGGAGTAGTGTTCACATATCTGAGGTGGTTCATCCCAAAGTGGAATCAAAAGTCTTCTATCAGTTCTCCTGGCATCACTTCTCAAGGAATTTTTATTATCTTTATTGCTGTTTTGTAATAATAATCTTGAACATAGATACAGTATCATCATGTGTTTTGCAGATGACCTAAGATTAAGTTCATAGGATCAGACAGAAACCACTCCCCAGACATTACAGAGTTACCTTTTGTCATCAGCATCGTAGACACCTCTTATCACTCTAGCATTAAACACACTGATTCAGTATAAAATGTCTTGTGCCCAAGATGCAGTCCCATACTAAAGACACTGAATGCCTTCTACTCATTTGCCCTGTGCTTTGGTATATAAGTTGCATCATGGACATGAGGGTTCTTGTGATATGTTGAATTGGTGCTTGTAATGTACATGGGTGGTGTCCAAGATGCGGACAAGAAAATGTAGTATTGACATTCACAGTATTTGTACTATTAAATGGGTGTATGTCTTGTGGAATGGAGTTAAGCCTCATCATACTGTTAGTGCCTTGGTGTCTAGAATCAAATGCGGTATGTGCCACAGTCACTGGAACTCACATTAAACCTCTGGCTATGATTGTTGACTCAAGTTGATGTGCACATCATTGCAGGTCACTGTGAAAAGCAATGAAAGTCATCGCCATAAAAAAGTGGTTTTAAACAGTTTGCCTGGCTAACCAACATTTCCCTGATCAGAAAATGACCTCAGGAACCTGAATAAACTTGCTCTCTGCCCATGCTTAAGACTAAGCCTTCTAGACACAACAGTCAACAATTCATTAATATATTTTTGTTTATTCTGTATTACATTTGTGTATGAATTAAACTATGGACATGGGTAGCACCCAAGTGTTAATATACTCACAACTGTAATATTGCTTTGCGCTAATTTTGCTTTTCAAAGCAAGCGAAAGTGGAGAAATATAGTGTGTAAAGAAACTGAACTACAGTACTGGGAATTATTGAAATCGCTGAAGTTATATTCCCTGAGGGAGAAATGGAATAGGTATATTGTTGTTTACACTTGAAAATCCTGGAAAGATGGTCCCAACCTATGTAGAAGAGTAATTTCTTCTTAGCACAACAGGATCAGGAGATTTAGAAATTGGTACCCGTAAAATCAAAGGTTGTGATAGGCACGAAAAAATACATGAAATATTTGGGGCTCAAAACTGTTAAACACATAGCCTGCAGCCATAAGAAACACTAAGGGATGCACAGTGGAGAAATTTAAGAAGGCCCTGGATAAGTATTTACCAAGTACCATACCATCCAAGCTGTTGTGGTTATGTGGACCAGCAAGCTGTGGCTTCCAACAGCTTGTGACCAACAACCTTGCTTATTAGCTTGTTCTCTACATGAGCTGTGGGGATAGAAGAGTCCAAAGATTACTTCAGATGTGTAAGTGATATTGTTGATTTAGTTTTTATTTTGCCTCTAAAGATAGTTGTCATTAGTTTAAACATTTTCTTCTCATTGTTACAGGTGGTCAGCCTCAAATGATAAAAGTTATGGGGGGCAAGGGTGGCCACCTACCTATCCAGCTGACAGGAGTGAGTGCAGGTGGCTCTGGTGGTAATGTGAAGGCCACATTTGTCAAGACTTCTGGTGATCAGGTAATGTACTTATCCATAAATTAGTAGCATCATGTGTATAACATATAACAATAAACACAAGTTTAACCTTGAACTGGTCCAGTCGTCTTGGAATGAATCTTGTATCCTTGCTCCTTTTGTCACAATACAGATTTATGTTTCCCGCCTCTTTCGAATATTAACCGACTCCTGCATCTACCAATTATCCATAGATTTCATTAGCATTGTACCTCCATAGCTGGAATATATATCATACTTCTGTCACCTACAGGACATCACAAGAAAATATTTTTTTACGTCAGTAGTTTGGAAAGCTAGATGTGTGTTCACAGTTGTAGTTATATTTAGAATGAAAGAAACAATTTTTGGGGCATGTTTGATGTATTTAGTACTAATAAAGTTACTGTTCCTTATTCAAATAAATGAAGTTCTAAGTAACCTATAAAAAAGTGTATGGAAAAAAGGTAGAGTATGTAATTGATATGTAGACATACATATATGTAGTGTGAAATAAGTGTCTTGAAAAGAATTTATAAACTGTTTAATGTGATTAGGTGCATACCGAATGCAATCATTCCAGGAAAACCCATTGTTATTTTATACTTACCGAGATAAGTAGCATCCATGCTGGCAGCATAGGCCCTCCCATCTCCATTCAGTACCCTACCACACAAACATAGATTAAAGGAAAGTATACTACTATTTTGTCATTTTTTTAGATATTTTTGTGTATTTGATTGCCATTTCCCATATTAGCAAGGCATTGCCAGGAACAGATGAAGAAAGGCTGCATTAGCTCAGCCATTCTCTAGATGTCATATGTAATGCATAGAAACCACAGGTCTCTGTGTTTTAGATATTGCATGGTATTGACATATTCCGTACAGAAATTTTTTTAGATTTTGTTCTATATAATTTTCTTGGTTGATTTGGCACTGAGGAAATATCACTGTTTAAGCATTGATTAACTTTGTCTTAAGCATAAATATGTCTTTAATTTTACTTCCTCCTGTAGAATTCACTAATACAGGCTCAAACTTTTTGTTTTCATAAATCATGATTCGAATAGTCTTATGATATGTGGCCCCACTGCTCAAGTTTATGTAACTGAAGGAAGGCTTAGATACATTCAATAGCAAAAATTTCAATTACATTTTTTTTCAAGATATGAATTATCAGAGTGAGAGCTTTGCATCTTAGAGCTATTATCTCCAGTTACTTATGATTGCTTGTTTTTATTGTAAAATAACAATAGGAGTATGAATATCATTATATACTTTTATGCTCTTAGAGAGATAGTTCTTGCACAGCATGAAGTAGAATAATGAAAATGATATGGAATATTTGATTTTTTGTTCTAAAATCTTTGCTAGTGATGCACTGAGGGGAAGTTGAGAAGGTGCCTTTTCTTTCCTAGGGTGGCTTGTTAGGGAGTATATTATCTCTCTACCCATTCATTTGATGATTCTCACCTCCATTATACCTGTAGAAAACGTCATTGTGTCGCAAATATGATTGAAATATAGACAACTTTTCTTCCTTGGGCCATCTGCATTTTTTTTTTCTCTAAGCCTCGAGTCATGGACAAAAGTCCACATTAAGGCCAGGCCTTGATTGAAATATAGAGAGGATTATGGAAGGGGAAAAGGGTGGCTGAAGTTTGTAAGTTCTTGAAGCACCATATTGAATACGCAGTGACTGTTACTATAGGTAGTATTTGGAAAGCTGCCATGGAACAGGGATGTATATTACCATTACGACCTGCCTGGGTATTGGGTGGGTTAGTGATGGTTGCTTCTTGAACCAGCACTTGAGTAGTTGTTAAGCTGCATTGTTTTGACCCATGTAGCTGTCTTTTTCTGCCTTACCTACACAAAAACTGCTGGCATTCTGTCCCCAAATACATAATCTCTCCTTGTTACACATAACACTTTACAACACTTGCACGACACATTCTTCATAACTAGTTATCCCTGCCTTTTGGCAAAAGGTTAAGAGCAATAGATAGAAGTAGTAGGTAGGAACAGTAGACAGGAGCATTAGTTGGTAGGAGGAGCATTAGGTAGTAGTAGGTTGGAACATTAGGCAGGCACATTAGTTGGAAGTAGTTGGTTGAAAGATTAGGTAGGAGCCTCTGTAAACACTACATTAGAGTTTCCCTCTGTGAGTGGCATGTTAAGGGTGAGGCACTAGATGCTAGGAAGTGACATTGGAGCTCACCAGTTATGGAGACTTGCCTTATCTACCCTGTGATGGAGTTTGTAAAGGGAATGGGCATCAGAAATATAGATAGATTTAGCTTGGGACTATAGAAACTAAGGAGGTTGTTTATACTTTATCCTACCCCAGGACTCCTTACTTTGGGGCTCCTCAACTCTCAGGAAGTCAGCCATGTCTATCAGACTGGACCATGGGTCAAGAAGTGAGTGAGGTTGTGTGTTTGAGTTGTTAAGATGAATGCAGGGCATTTCAGTAGATGTTCAATGTCTTCAACTTGGAAGTTCCATCTTGGGCATGAGGGTCTTATGTTGAATTGGTTAGTAATGTTAGAGACATAGGTGATGCCCATTGTGCACTTGAAATAATGTGGCTCAAATATGTTATTGGGGGAGTGGTGTTTAATCTCTCTGTTCATGGAGTCACTGAATGATACATTTGTAGTATGGTATTGGCATCAATCTGATGACAAACTTCCCTCTAAATTTCGGTTTTACTTGAATTGCATGCTCTTTGCTGGACATAGATGGCAATCAAAACAGGATAAGTCACTGGAGCTGTCCAGAGGCATTGGTAATCCCACTAATGACCATTATGGTTGCTTGGGTGCCTTCTCTTGGGACTTGCTGTGTCCTTGGCACCCACCAGTGGCCCTGCTGTTTGTACTTAGCATTGGTTCAGTAAATACGTTTTTTCTAAACTGAAAATGTTTAGTCTTTTCACTGTTTGTGTCACCTTTACAGGACAATTATTTTTTTTATATGCACTCATTAGGGATAAATTGCATTACACCCAGGTGGGGTATCTTACCAAGGATACCTCATCAGATTGTTGATTAAGATGGTGTGGCTTGAAAACTAAGAAGATTTATTATTGAGGACTCTGCATGGGTAGTGATGATGCTTCATATGTCTATCAGACCTCTTTATCAAGCAAAAATTATGATTTTCGTGAATGATAGTGTAAAAGTTTTGTTCTGGTTGCAACTTTGTCTATTATTTTGAACTCACAAGATCAACATATTGGTTTTTAGCCGTTGAACATAGGAAAACAAATGGAATATGAAAATACAAAGAAAATAACTCGGAAAGAAAATATTAAGAAGGAAAATGGAAGTTGTGACTGTCATACTACAAATATCATGAACATTGAGTGAATTATACCAGGCTTCGTGTGAGCTGTGGCCAACTGTGGTGGCCTTTTACTGACAGTCGCCTTCCAGGTAAAGGTTATTCTGTGCTGTCCATAGTATCATAGAGTGATCATTTATGAGCATATGCATATAAGTGAAAATGATAAGCAAACACAGCACTACAAATTTTTTATTGTAAATACATACGTACATCAGCAGTAGCACCCATCTTGACAAAGTCACTTCGCAATAGTGATGCTGCTTTGATTTTTAATGTTGGTTTCCATAATATCATACAGTAGTCTCTTACTGATCGATGGATGTTAAAGAGATAGGTTAAGATGAGAAAAAAGTGACACAGATTGATAATTATCATAAACATTTTCAGTCGTGTTAGCATGCAACTTGAGCTTGCTTCTTACAGTAGTGGTGATGG
>JAUUDY010616145.1:0-17232 GCA_032361765.1 Panulirus inflatus | reverse complement strand
TCATTTGAAAAAAATGCATTGATAACACTTCATGTTACTACAGTGGGTAATGTTTTGTCTCTCCACAGTGGGCTGATGGGCAGTAGTGGGGGTTATTGTCCTGCTATGGGGATGAGCATGGCCCTCCCACCTTCCCACGCCCATGCTGCACCGCCTACACCACCCAAGACCCCACAGCAGCAGCATAACATACGGTGAGCTGGATGAAGGTGTAACTTTTATGTTGTGGTTAACAGTGTCTGGAATACACTATCCCTTTATGTTATCAGGGTATATTAGGAAATCCCTGAAATATGAATTAATTATTACTTCTTAGACTCGCATGTATTTCCGTATTCTTTTCTGGTGCCTTTGGCGTATGGTCAACAAGGCCATTACCATTTTGTAGGGCAGCATCTGGTGCCTCAGAGCAGCACTTTCATACTGTAGAGAAGGGATAATTCATTGGAGCAAGAAAGTACTCCGTGAGACTGTGATTCTTTTTTAATAGACAGTGACACCACATCATCATTGAAGGTGACTTTTCATCGGAGGTGCAGTTGCTTGCAGTTGGAGTCTGTTAATACCTAAATTAATATATTTATTTTATTATACTTGATTGCCGCTTTCTGCATCAGAGGTAGTGCCAAAAACAGATGAAAAAATGGCCCATCCACTCATATACAAATATATTTACATAAATGCCCATACACACATGTATACATACATATAAATAATATATACATACACAGACATACATGTACACATACATACTTGCTTGCCTCATCCATTCCTGGCAGTGCCCCACCCAACAGGAAACAGTATTGCTACCCCCAGCTTCAGTGAGGGAGCACCAGGAAAACAAAAAAAATGCCACATTCATTCACACTCAGTCTCTAGCTGTCATGTGTAATGCACCGAAACCATGACTCCCTATTCACATCCAGGCCCCACAGACCTTCCCATGGCTAACCCCAGACATTTAACATGCCCTGGTTCAGTCCACTGACAGCACACTGACCACATTGTTCTAATTCACTATTCCTTGCATGCCTTTCACACTCATGTACAGTCATAAAATTCAGAGATTGATGACAGATAATTCCTGTAATAAGCATTAATCTAAATACTTGGTTTCAAAGATTACATACATGTACAAACACTGACTTTTGCAAAACATTCATCCTACCAAGTATTCTGTTTGATGTAAGTAAACTATATGGTGTGCTGCACCACCTATGCTATCTTCTACTCTTTGATTCTTGACACAACTGGATTTATTTATGCATATTACGGCAGATGAAGTGCTATCAATATGAATAATGCAAGCCATTTTATATTGATAGTATTTTCAATGTATATAATCAACACACAGAAGAGCTTATGTAAGAAAATGTATCCAAATATAGTTCTCCGAGACATATTCCCACCATTCTATAACTAAGTCTAAAATATAGTTGGCTTTGTATAGTTTTAAATATAGTAAAACACTTTTCAGGAATGCATCTAATGTGTTAATCAAGAAGGCCCTTTACATTTTAGTGTTAGGCAAGAAATAGTTTTTCTCTCTGCTTCTGAATACAGTATATCTATAATTTTTCCTCTACTTTCCAACAGTGAGTTTTCATTTTCTCTTTAATACAAAGAATTCATTTAACCTGCATCATAAAGGTCCCAAGGAGCCAGTTAATGGGGAGTCAACTGTAATATAAATTGTGTTTCTATTCATAATTATGAATGTATGTCAAAGAACAACTTTCTTTCTTAAAAGGCAAGAAGAAGAAATAGTAATGCATTCACAAAGGTGAAAAATATAAATATTTACCAGTTTTCACAAATTCATCTGAAGAAGATTACATTTGAAATGCTTACAATGATTTGGACTGACAAAAATATGGCTTATGTTATGGCACAATGCTCTGAAGTCAAGGTACTAACATATGATAATTGCTTTAGGGAACTATGAATTATCTAATTTTCTATGTTTTCAGCTAATTTACAATAAGCTTTCATTTATCTACACATTATTTTGGTAGTTATTTCTTTTACAGCTTTTTAAACTACACTCTGATGCATGATCCTATTCAACAGTCTGACAGGTTTTACATGCTATTACACCCGAAGTCCACTCACCAGGTGTAGAAATTTGATTAATGAGGAAACAGTGAAACAGAAAGCCCTCACTTCTACCACATTCTAACACTGACTAGCTAATAGTAAGACCTAAAAACAGACAATTAACTGCATTATGCATGTTCAAGCTCTTTATTTTACCTGATTTGTCTCCTGGGAGTTTTTGAGAGGAAGGGAAAAAATGGCTTAATAATTTACTAAACTCCAAAAAATAACAAAAGTCAAAAAAAAATTTCTCTTTGAAATAACTTTACTGAACCCCAAATAACAGTGAAATCAGAACTTTAAATTTAGGAAAATTTCATTATCAGAAAAGTTAATAAATACCATAATACGAAAAACCTTACATGCTTTAATGATTTCACTGCTCCCCTACTAGGCATGAAGCAAAAAATCATCAGCAATACTTTCACTGTTTTTCTAAAATTAAAAAACTACAACAAAATTAATCAAATACATAAGTAAAAGTATTGATATTTGCTGTTAGTAATGAAGTCATACAAATATAAAAAGTATGGATATTCACTAAGGACTGTCCTGAAATCCAGAAATAAATAAATCAACCAGCATTCCATATATGGTAAAACAAAAGTTTTTAACAATATTCAATGGGCAACAAAAAAATCATCAATACCAAACATTTATGAAACTGTAAAACAATGGCAAAATTATTAACTAAGGCAGTTTATTATTTACATGTAAAGGGATTATATAAAGTATAAGCACTATTTCAATTTATTTAGAAGATGTTTATTGATATACATTTATAGAAAATGCTGAATCATATTACTAAAGCAATTAATATCATGAGGAATATGAAAATATCTTAATCTGATCAGTATGAAAAGATTGTCATGCTGATAGGCAAAGAGAAGAATTTTAAGAAATAAGATGAGAGAGATGAAGGCACAAAATACAAGTACAAAACCAAGAGAAATGGACATGAATATTCATAGATGCACCCTGTAAATACAGACAGAGCAACAAAAAAAAAAAAAAAAGATACTTCTCATAAAAAGAACAATAAAATGTAGACAAGGAAGACAAGCTTACTTTATCATTTCAGTATTTGACCAATATAAAAACCAAAGAGACACATGCCTGTGACCTATGAAACAATATGAAGGCACATACCTTCATCAAATGGGGAATCAAACTACTGTAATACACTGGTTACCCTCTACTCAGGTGCCTGGCTAATGAAAGCTCACCCGACTTGTGCAAAATTAACTTATTCTCTAGCCAAAAGATTTAACAGTTTGGGTAACATTCATGTCAGTAGCATGCTTCCTGGTTCTTAATCCTTAAAAGGGGGTTGACCTTATATGAAAACCTGGCCGGGTAAGTATATGACCTCACAAGAGAACCAACTCTTGAACTGGCTGCTCCTGCCTTGAGGTGAAACACATGGCCATTAATACTTGTAGCCGCGTCCCATGCAATGTATCCCAACAATACAGGCCTAGATATTTTCCATATGCTGGTCAGTTTATGTATATATATCAAGGTTGCCTGTATGAGATCTGCACTCTTTGTTTTGTAATAATTCTGTTGCTCTGTTTCTCTTACAAGATGGCTGATATTGACGACATAAAACCTTTAGTATTTATCCTTGTATGTGAAAAACACATATGCAAAAATACCAGATATTTCATTTAGAATACCTGAAATACACATGAAGTACTTTATACACCTGGCAGCACTACAGCATAAGTTAAAGATGGAGCATTTAAAAACAATGATTCAACAGGCTGAGTTGTACAGCATTCTAATAAAAAACTATACCCTATCTAATCATACGAAGAGACTTACAAAAATATATATTTTCCAATATTTTGAAACTATGCCTCCAGTGTGCAAGAAAATTTATTTCAGATGCCTCAATGAAGGGTGAAATTAGACATGTCCAGTCTGAGAAAAAGAAAAACTGAGGTGGGTGGGTTTCCACCTGTATCTAAAAAGAGATGACTCATTACATCACAGACTGGATCTCATGCCATCCATACAATACAGTAGTTTGAAGGATGAAATCCTTGTTAAAACTCTTTACTGTATTATGAAATACTGCATTGATATTTATGTACCAAAGATACCACAAAGAATTTCCATACAGCAAATGAAGGAGACTAGGGAGAGGTTTTGGTGGTGGGATGATGTCAGGGAGACAAGCACTGGCAAGTAACCAAAAACCTTGTCCACCCCCTATATATTTTCAAAGGCTATGGTATATTGTGGGTACAAGTAGATGATGCTCTCAGGGTGAAATAACTGTAAATCTAGCCACTGAGACTAGTGTTCATAACAGGGTGAGCACCAGCAACCCACCTCAGTGTGTCTCAGGCTATCTTTAGGGAAGCCTGTTCTTCTCATGGCAGCCACTTCATTTTGTTTCACTTCAGGGGGCTGTATTCATTCCATCTGAGCTTCAAGATAATAGATCTAACTTTTTTAAAGAGAAGACAGCCCAAACTCTCAATTGGGAGCAGGAAAATGTGGGTAATGCGAGACTTCTCGGTGCACTGGGCAAGTACAAAGTGTGATCAGGAGGCTACTTGCCAGCATTCATGGCCTCCCTGACAACATCATCCCATCACCAAAAGCTATTCCTTGTCATCTACAGAAGACTTCTAGATCTTACATAACCTCCTTAGAAATGTAGTATATAAGAAACCCAAGAAACCCCACATTTTAGCTGCCAGATTCAAGAAAAACCATCCAAAACATCTATGAAACATCTCTTAATCAAAGATCTACTCATCACCTGCAACAGGACCTTCACATTCCCTTCTAAAAGCCAGCCGCCAAACCCCTGCTTAAGAAGAAAATTAAAAGCAAATGACTTGCATTTGCAAAGAAATACAAGGTCTGGATTGAGCAACAGTGGAGTAAGGCTGGGGAGGGTGAAGAGGGCGAAGTGTGCCACCCAGTATGACTCATTTCAGTGGAGATAGTGAAACACCCAGATAATGTGATGTCTGGGGTTGCTTTAATGGTGTAATGGGTAGAGGAGGGTTATACTTCTAACTTAAAAACACTACAATGAATGGAGAGCAGTTCATCAAAAGGCAAGAGGACAATCTGCTTCCTTTTCATGAATTTCACAGGTGTGATCACTTCATGCAGGATACTGCCCTTCACCATTAGGCTAGATTGGTGATGAATTGGTTATCTGAGAAACAGACAACTGCTGGAGTGGCCTGGGAATTTTGTAGACCTTAACTGAATCGAGAACTACTGGAGCCAGACAAAAGTTGAGCTTGCTTCTTGCAACACCTCATCAGTGCCTTGCCACATTCTGGAGATCAAAACCCAATGGATCTGTCATTCTATGTCCAGCTGTCTTCAGCTGACAGAGTACTAAAATATAAGTGTGACATTCTAATTTTGTTTATATTTGTGGTATTTTAAGGGATGGGGGAAAGTTTTTTTGCAGACATGATGTTTTAGATCTCATGACAAAATGCACCCATGCATGGGAAAGGGTGGCACATGGTCAACTGGTACAAGAAGGAATTACCACCTCAGGGATGAACTGCTGCCAGCCAGAATCCTCAAGGGTCATATGTAAACAAAGACGTTCTGATTTTTCAAATGCGATTCTAAAAAATGTAAACGCTGTTCTGTAATGGTGCTACAGGCTGAATATAATACAGATATGAAAGTGATATATCATACCTTGGTGACCAAATATTGCCTTTTCTAATTCAATTATCAAATATCTGAATGGTTTATAAATGAGCCTTCAGTCTTAAATCTTAATCTCAACATTTCAAATATCCATTAACTGTTACATCTCTAATACATCTCCAATTCCTTGAATGGTCCAAGACAACTGCATGTGGGGGTTATGAGGAGGGGTTCGAGGATTACTGGTAACGTACATGGTGCAACAGAATATAAGACGAGAGAAAGGATTATGACAAAACACAGTTGGGAGAGAGAAACTGGAAAGTGTGTAATACTAACAAATTCCCATATCTGCATTGTTCTTTTATTTAAAAGCCAGAAAAATATAAACATACTTTATACATAAAGAAATCTCATGCCACGAGGTAAATTCGGATACAATGGAGCAACTTTAACATGAATTTAAAAAATATATACTAGGCTTTCTGCAGTTCAAAATATAGCAAAGCTTTCTGTAGTTCATTAAATCAGAGACTAGGTTTCTGTAGTTCATTAAATCATAGAGAGGTCTTCATTCCAAAATTGGTTTTGGTATTCCTGAAGAAGGAAATATTTAGCACATTTTATTTTCTGACCAAAACAGGGCAAAATATTTAGCATCTGCCGTTGATGATACTGGTGTATAAAATACCATTGTATGTCAATGAAGATGTTTAAACCATCACAAACAAAGTGTGGATGGATATGCAGCACAGACAAAATGTGGGTTTAAACACAAAAACCTATATTAACCTAACAATCGACAAGGGAACAAAGCCCGTCAAGCTCCACCAACCCAAAAGTGATGTACAACAACAACCATTTTCATGGCAACACTCACATGCATAGATGCAATACCTGCTTATGATTTTTTTCACTTTATGTTGAAAATTAAAGGAATTCTAGCTTCTGTCATTAAACCAAAGAACATTATGTAAAACTTTCATATTTTTTCGCCATTACCCACATTAGTGAGGTATCTCAGGAATATACAAAGAAAACCCGCATTCACTCATATACTAGCTCATACATGACCTAATATAAACCTTAATACACAAGAAAAAGATGAAAACAAAAATCAATTATCACTATGGAGTATGTTCTTCGTCAGTTTTGAGTCACAGTGAGGGATGATGAGAATATGGTAATCAGAAAAAAATAATAGTATTTAGCTTGGGAACAAATAAGAATGTAGTTAAATAAATGACTGTTCAAAATCTCCAGTTACAAACTAGAAACTGTCAAATTTTGGACATTGTAATAACTTTTCTTCGGTCAGATAAGACAAAACATCCGGTCTTTGTACTTAAAATTTCTTTAAGTTCTTCTATGATCTACACTTATAAAATCATACAGATGTGTCTATAAATGGACAAAGTCAATCTAAATGAAGAGGGGCATCCAGTGGTATCCATTCATTCATTAAGTGGTCCAACCAATAACTAAATATTGTCCAAAAGATTAGTTTAAAATGATTGAGATTTCCATCCAGTCACTGCATTACTAGTCAGGACTCTTTTAAAGCACACAAGAAATCTTCATTTGAAAAACCTGAGTGACATAGCTTTTAAAAATTATTTTTGAATTCCCGAACCTATATTCTCAACTCATATTTATCTCTATATGTACTATGAAAATAAAGAAAGCAATCTTAGATCAAATCAAGAAAATAATCAAGTTTTGTTCTTACATCTATTTTGTGAGAGCATATGGCGGGCTTTCTGCTCCATAATATCTCCACTAATGAATTACATCTTTACTTCAGCTTAAGGCTGAGAGAAGCAAAGAACTCTCTGAAAGAAAGTACCATGTTATATTTGTACTGATCAATAGTGCTGAATAATAAGCTTTTTGTTTCATCTGAGATTTCCTTATGGAATGCAGTGAAAAGAGCCAACTTTCTCAAGAGGGTTAGAATCAAAAGTTTTCATAAGCAGGTTCAATGGAACAGAAGAAACATCTCCTACTGGGATAAATCTCACAGGTCTAGACAATGTCATTCATACTTTCTTTAATGATGGCATTTTCTCCTACATACTATATATCACAGCAAGACACAAATTACAGACTATTGAAAAAGAAATAGGAAATTTTTCTAGAGGAAGCAATCCAGAGAATCTTAATTTCATCCAATTCAATATTTTTGAATGTATGCAAATCAGACATTTTCACTCTTTAATCCTAAAACTTTCAATTAATACATTATGGAACTTATTTATGATTATCACGAAAATACCTAATAGAAATTACTCCTTTGCTTCTCCGAGACAATATAAAAAGTCAAGAACTAGCAACTGAGTAAAGGAGATCTTAGCCATATTCCTCTACAAACCAGAAGTTTGGATGTCATCATCATTCAAGTAAAAACTGGAGGTTATAGACCCAACATCCACTAATTTCAATCCTGAGAACATCCACTTATAAATGCAGATGGATCTCAGACTAGTCACACAATATGAAAATGCTATTAACTATCTCTGGAGGCAAATAGCTCCAACTGAAAGAAACTCTCAACATTCCCAAGATAAATAGTTGCCATTCTGCAGTGACAGGTTTCATTTAAAAAATGTCTGCTATGTGCTATGAATATCACACAGTATACAGAGGACTTTTATTCTAATTACAGAATCTATATTGCTGAATCCCTACATGGAGCATTCATTAAAGACCGGTATCATATTAAACAAGCTTAAGACTAACACTTTTGAATGGAGTACAGAGTGCATCTCTCATCACAATCAGAGTAAAAGATGTAATATCAAATACTGCAATCAGTAAAAGTTTCAAATATTTGAAGATCCTAATCAACTTCGAATTTGAGTTGACTATAGAACCTGTAATTTTAAGAGCTTTCCAAGGGTCAGGGGGCCTTAGATGCAAATGCAAATTCTGCGAAGTTATCAAAGCTCTTGACTAATACTGGGGATAATTCTTACCAATATGTGGCTTAAGTCAACTTCCTTTACAAGCGAGAATCTTCCTTCCAAATTCATAAAGTCTGGGCAAACGTTCAAGGTTTTTTCCTTTCTTCACTTGTAAATAATTACACATTCTCTGTTTCATAGCAAATTAGATGACCTTAACACAGAATGGCAATGAATTCAAAGAATGAACAGTTCTGGGTAAGAGATAACTAGTCTATCTTTGGCAGCAAAAGCTACCTTCTGGAGGTTTACTAGCCAGTGTAAGTAACATGTCTCCTGACTGGATAGTTTGACTGGAGGAGTTAAGTCATCTTAGTTCAGAACAGTTTGGTTTCACGTGGTATGTAGTCTGAGAAGACAGTGATCCTCGAGTCTGCTAACACGATTTCTGTTTCAAGGTGTTAATTTGTAACCTAATAATATTAAATACAGTATCAAGGGCATGTGCTTCTAAGGTTCATTCTCAATAACAATAAATAAATATCGTGAAAAGGCATAAAAACTCAAAATGGAAATATATGAATGCAAAAAATAAAGTATATTAGTATGGACCTCTTATCTGAAATACACATGACTAGATTTTTTTTATTACCATCAAATCAACCTCAAACCCCCAATGCTTAAGTTTGAAAGAGCAAGCAAATAGAAAACTAAGAATTGCACACCACCCTGCAAAAGAACAGGTTCCCCTGGAAACCTAGCTCTGATTCCTATTGGTAGTGGAATACTACTAACCTAACTCCCATTGTATTCTAATACACTATCCCTGGAAATCCCTAATCATTCCAAGAGATCTGGAAATATAACTGATGGTCAGGATGAGACTTACGAAGGAGGGGAAGGAAGAGGCACCTGATGGATCTTCCAGGTGGCAACAGACAAGGAATGCTCATCAGCAGCATAGCAACGCCATAAGCATTGAATGAGTGTAGCTGCAGGCTGCCTCCGTCGAATCATGTGCTTCTGACGCTGCTGCTGCTGCACTTTCAGGGCAAACCCTGAGCCCAATATACCCTGCAAAAATGATAAATGGGCAAGTCAGTCATGAACCCTTTCAGAGGATAAAGCCTATAAACTGCTGATACTGTCATCATGATCATGGAGATACAAAAGAAAGAGTTAGTCTGATCAAAGTCTTAACTGAAATGAGTTATGTATGTGTCCTAATTATCAATTCACTACCATCAATGAGAATTCCAATCCCTCCTCAAAACAAATTGCATATTTTTTTTTGTTTCATCATCAAAGAGGTTAGAGGGATAGTAACTTTCCTTGTTATTTAGGCAAACCTGCTAAACAACCAAAAAGAAGCCCAACCATAAAAACAAAATTCAGTAACTCCCTAACAACTGACTGCCACAAACTCAAAGTCAGTTGCTGATTCAAATTAAAAAAATGTATTACATTACACCTAATGTAGCATAAACCAATTAAAGAACTCCTCCAATTCACCTGATGTTGCACCCAACATGGTACAGGCCAAAAAGGTGATGAAAAGTGGGCAAGATGAAAAAAGCCAGTCCATCAGACACACATCTGCCCACACACAAAAAGCCTCTCTTAATCAACACTACTTTTCTATACCTGATATATAAGTTGCCACTGGAGACCAGTCAGGTGAAACAGGAAGTCAGTTATAAAATGGATAGGGAGCTGCTAACTTGTGTCTTGATAAGCCCGTTATGCATGATGCAGTGACAAAATAAACAGACAAATATCTATATCTCTATATGTACAACCAATGCCGCTGGTCTTGTAAAGAAGTTCCCTCCTCTAATATTCAAAATTCTTTCCACTTAACACTTAAGCAGTAAACGTGTTATCTTAAGACCCATATTTTCTTAAACTGAATCTAATAACTGATCTGTCTTAAGGCAGCCATAAGTGTGAAGTAGACAAACTCAGACAGTTTAGAACAATGGATTTTGACAAATTCACATATCTAATACAAAGCATAACATTTATCCAAAATGTGTACTGATATGACCTCATCAAACAGGTCTTTCTATAATTTCCAAGTAGATTAATAATTTATCTTTTTCATCTTATATTACTGCTAAATTAAATGAATATACTAGCTTGTCAACTTCAATGTTTCTAAATAAGGGGTACACACCAGCATGAAGCCTTATGAAGGTAATAACAGGAAGGCACTTTCTCCATATATGCTGTTGTATCAGCAGTTCTCAGCAGCTGTGAATAACGATAAAGTCTGGCAAGGAAGGAAACCTCAACAGCAGTTACAACAATAGTAGTTGTGGGAATGAAGGTGGGGAAGGTGCTCTGATGGTAGTTGTGATGAAAGCAGAAGAGCCTTTATAGAACTGTGATTTCAAGAATTGAAAGTAAGCAAAAATATTGACAAGAAATGGAAAAGTGCCAAATGTTCAGTACTTTTGAAGTAACATTAAGATGAAATTTCCATAGAGGCTATGCACTGCTAATCTTATGAAATTTAATGAGTATACAATAAGACCCAAGAATTATACCAAGTTAATAAGACTAACAAGGCTTAATGATTACTTATTCAGATGAAATGTTTACAAAAAATATCCAAGTAACACATTCACATATCCAACACACATTTTCAATGGCCTAAAATGCATTCAAGCATCCAAATCCAAATCTGTCATATGTTCAAGAGATGAAACCCAAATGATGGATTCAGAATACACACAAGCATACAGATACTTAAATGCATGAAACTAAATGGGTGGATTTAATTTTCTTTATAAGAAGTTACCACTATAGCAGTCTTGTGCATGTACAAAAGGCAGCAAGGAGCACCACTGCTATCATTTCTCACCTACTGACAAAACTCCATAACCATTCGAGACCATTTATTTAATTAGTTATCAAGACACCATTTCAAACCCTAAAATAGGGTGTATCCATAAGGATCACCCTCTTCAAGCACCCTAATACATTTAGGGCCAACAAATGCTTGTCTGTAGAGACCCAACAACCACACAGATCCATCAAAAATTATAATGCCAAGGCATGACAGAGGGTGGAGCCAAGGAACTAGCTAACCTCATCACTAACTCACAAGAGCTTTTGTTATATGTTGCTGCTAAAAGTGGCTTTCACCTTGTACACTTTTGACTCTGGATTTAAGAAATGTCAAATGTGAATTTCTTTTTTGCTTGCATTTCCCTGCTTGAATTGAATGTACTTTTTTCTTGTGTTTCAGCTCCACAGCATATGATAGTACACTTGATCATATATGGTAGCTAGGTATTCACGATTTCAATATATTAATGATTTGATCTCCATGACTGCTCCAGTTTCAATCCAGTTTTTGTTTCCATTTTCAGTTCATGTAATGCACAGTATTTTTTGTTTTTTACTTCTGGAGTTCAGTTTTTCATACAAGTCCATTTCCAGCATCAAGGTATTGCCAGCAACAGAGAATGAATGGCCTCATTTGCTCACATTCACTGTGTAGCTGTCAAATATAATGCACTATCACCAGAGCCTCCTATCTACAACTAGGCCTCACAGACCTGTCTGAGTTTCTCTCTCCACTTCATATGCCCTGGTTCAGTACACTGACATTGTCTTCCCAATAACCACATCTCTCCAATCCATGCTATCCCATGCATGCCTCACATCCTTCAGCATGCAAGGCCTCAATCTTAGGTAAACAGGCTTATCAATATGATAAAAACGGGGTCCTGTCTCCTGTCTTATAACATGCCAAGAAAGCTGCCAATGATAATTAACTCCCCACACAAATGCCAGTTATTCATCCATACCCTTGGCAGGATAGAAATAACTTGCTGCTGGGGGTGATACATTCTAGAGAAAATATATTATGTATCATAGAAACCTGGTCCTGTCTGTCTGAAGATATGCTGAGGGAGTTGCCAGATGCACAACTGGCACTCAAAGTTGCAAAAAAATCATATATTTCCTTAGCAAGATAGAAATTGGAAAACCATTATTTTAGGAAAATATGTTTGTGGTGAGCAGGAAGGTTGTGCTGGCACAGTGGAAGGTATGAAGAGGGAACATATGGAGGCAAGTAGTTATACCTCTGAACAATGCCCTCTGCAGAAGCAAGCACGAGAGGACCTGAAGTGCCTGAATCAGTTAGTCTTTCCAATTCATTGGCAATCATAAACCTATAATTTGGCACATTTTCCCCAACACCTTCCTTAAAATAAGCATGCCTATTGCTCTCTTCTCATCTAGGACTAGTCCTCTGACACAGAGTTCCTAAACATTTCAAGAAGGATGCTGAGTGTTTCTGCACTGTTCTTGGAAACATGTGAAAAGACATCATCAGGGTCATGCACACAATATGGATCAAAACCCTTCAAAAGTCTACAAACATAAACTGATTATATAAAACCTTGGTCAGAATAAGCATTCATGGTTTGTTCACTTCACTAGAAAAAAATCTCTTGAAAAAAAAATAAAGGTTTGCTCAGGATCTAATGACGGGAAATCAAGGCTATTCCTGAACTTAGATAATAGAGTTAAGGAACACAATGGCAGCCATAAACTTGCTCACACTGGAAATAGAAAAATGGTTATGACGAATCTCAAGCTTCTCAGATACTGTGACAATGGAAATATGGAGCACTTCTTTGACAGAGGGAAAAATAGATAATTTATATGCACATCAAGAAACCAAGCAAAGAATAAGGTAAAGATGATAAATTCTTCTTCAATAACAAAATTGTTGGGCAGAAAAAGTATTCTGCAAAGAGCACTGAAAACCAATAAATTTGTATGAGACAAAATTAAGGTTAAGGGATAGGAGTCCTATAAATATGAGTCCCTTCACATAAGCCCAAACAGGTTCATCACCCACATTCATGCACATATACAAGGAAAAGTAAATGTTCTGATATAATATTCGCAAAACTTATTAGACCCAAGATGGAGTATGCACCATTAGTTTGGTCAAACATGAAAAAATATACATTTCTTAGATAAGGCATCAGAAGGCAACAAAAATACACATGACAAGAAGGACCTGAGTTAATAAAAACAGATTTTGGCTATGAAACTGACATGCTAGATTAAGGAAGGGAGAAGGAACATAAACAAAACTTCCAAGTTCCAGACTCAAATTGAAATTTGCAAAGAAAGGAACATTCGAGAACATAGCAAGGGAGTAATTATGAAAGAAACAATGATGTAAAATCGGACTCCTAAAGTTATGAAAAAAGAGTATGAACATAAAGAAGAAACAGAATTAAGACATTATAAGAAAGTTTAAGAAAACTTAAGGAAATGTGTGTTTCACTTTTTAATATTTCATGACTAACCAAACCTACTGTATTAGCATATATCACACATTCTGTTGCTATTTTCCTGGAGAGCAATGTACAAGTGCAAATGCAACATCTGTTCCAGTATCATTTCTGCACTTAAAGAAAAATAATGAAAACATGAGAAGTATTAGTCATCTCATCACTTAATCTATGGGTGTTATCAAAATCTGGGCAAGGTTTTAAGCCCTTGCATATTGGTATTGTATGACGTTTTGAGGCCACCAACAGCCACTTTTATAAAGCTTTGTTGATTACATCTAGTTAACTGCACTCCTTCAAAATACAGAACCAAGCAGCTTCCAATTAAAGGCTGGATCCAAAAGTATCATACCCTAACCTTTATTATAAGTTAACTTAGGCCATCTTTCAAGGTTCAGAGATACTACAGCCATTTTTTCTTGAGCAACACAAGGTACCCAAGCTACAGTACTTCATCATAATTTACTATAACTACATAATCTAATACAGGCTGAGCATCCCTAATCTGAAAATCCAAAATTCTTCAAAATCCAAAACATTTTGAGTGGCAACATGTCATTACAAGTAGAAAATTCCACACCTGACCTCAGGAGATACTGACTTCAGCATTCGGTGGGACTGTGTTCGCCAGCAAGTGATGGTCATCCAGTTGGACACCTTGGCATGTTGCTCTTTGACTGGATTGCTTGCCCTGCTGCCTTAACCCATTCACAGTGAACTCCACTGCCTGACATGACAAGCAAATGAACCCAGACCTTTTGTTAATGTTCTTAATCCCTTCCTCTAGGTAAGCTCTTATGCTATCACTAAACATTTTGTCTCTTGCCTGTAGCTGCCTTGGCATCGACTGTTTAGTGATAGTGTGAGAACTTACCTAGAGGAAGGGATTATGAACAACATTAATACAAGATCTGGGTTCATCTGATGGTCACATCAGGCAGCGGAAATTGCTGTGAACAAGTGAAGGTAGCAGGACAAGCAATCCAATCAGAGAGTTACATGCCAAGGCATCCAACTGGGTGACCATCTCTCGCTGGGGAACATAGTCCAGTCAAATGCTGGAATCAGTATCTAACCCATTTGTTTCCATGCCATTGTGTTTCCCACAATCTTATTATGTATATGCAAATATTCCAAAATTCAAAAAAATCCAAAACACTTCTGGTCCCAGGCATTTCGGATAAGGGATACTCAACTTAAACACAAAAAACTATCAGAATCATATAAATTGTACTTACTAAAGGGTTCAATGTGAACCTGGAGGGAACTATGATAATCTGATCAAAATAGTTTGATCTGCCTTAAAAAAAATCTAAATGTAATATCAAACACTAAAACTACCAAAATCTTGTATACTGCAAATATTCATTCTGCAAGGTAAAGTGGAATATCCAGTAGTAAGACTGAATAATTTCCTTTCAATACCACTGAAAGCTTAAAATACTGCATGACAGCAAATGAAGTTTATGGGATAGGACCCTGTGAGTGTTCTACTACCTTCCTATATCACAAAAATAGGCAAATACAAATGGATTATTACACAGAAATATAAAATATCAGGGGAGCCACTTTCATATACTGACCGCTGGGAGGGCAAAGAAGGAGATCCCAAGAAGAGCACAACCTGAGGCAATCATCTTTCCACCCCATGTCTTAGGCACAGCGTCACCGTATCCCACTG
Source organism: Panulirus inflatus (assembly GCA_032361765.1). NCBI lineage: Eukaryota > Metazoa > Arthropoda > Malacostraca > Decapoda > Palinuridae > Panulirus > Panulirus inflatus. Next base: position 1,582 of record JAUUDY010616145.1, on the reverse strand, counting down.
TGCAGAGCGTTATCTGAAGGAATCAAGGTTACATCAGACATGATGAGACATATACTCAAGAAACCTGATGGCCATTGTTTGTGGTGATGGTGGTGGAATTGAGTAATGACTATAAGGTTATGACAAGTAGTAGTACGTTGATGTTAATACCAGGTAGTTGTGGTAATGATTTTTAAAATTGTGGTTGCGGTGATTGTGGCATCACACAAGGAATGTAAGAAAACCTTTGAAATGACAGCCTTGCTGAATTATGAGAAACATATTTTTCATATACTTATAAACTGAAAAATACAAAAACATTCACTCAATAAGACATCATCAAGTCAGAGTTGGCTTTGAAAAAGAGTGTGTCACTATTTTAAGAATTAAATTACTAAACATGTATAATATTTTTTTTTTCTTGCTTTGTCGCTGTCTCCCATGTCAGCGAGGTAGCGCAAGGAAACAGACGAAAGAATGGCCCAACCCACCCACATACACATGTATATACATAAGTGCCCACACACGCACATATACATACCTATACATTTCAACGTATACATACATATATACACACACAGATATATACATATATACACATGTACATATTCATATATGCTGCCTTCATCCATTCCCGCCGTCACCCTGCCACACATGAAATGGCACCTCCATCCCCCCGCATGCGTGCGAAGGTAGCGCTAAGAAAAGACAACAAAGGCCACATTTGTTCACACTCAGTCTCTAGCTGTCATGTGTAATGCACCAAAACCACAGCTCCCTTTCCACATCCAGGCCCCACGGAATTTTCCATGGTTTACCCCAGACGCTTCACATGCCATGGTTCGATCCACTGGCAGCACGTCAATCCCGGTATACCACATCATTCCAATTCACTCGATTCCTTGCACGATTATGGATACAGAGGTAAAATTTTTCAAAAGAAAAACACTCAATATCTCCCCACCAATTCCATCCATATAATCTCTCCATACTTCTTTGTAGGTGTAAAAGGTGTAACATCTATACATATAGTCATGATATTCACCAACATTGCAGTGCCTGTGTATGATCTACAAATATGTATGAAATAAGAAAATGCATGAAATTGGAGGTGTGTTTTCAGTGTACAGAAAAAAATTCTTTAATATTTTCCCCACATCTGCCTCCGTCTTCTTCATCTTGAATGTTTATGCAAAAGGCAAAGCATTTCTGAATTCATTTACATTATCTATCATCAATGCTATACCTGTGTATGAAAAAGTACAGAGTGAAAACAAATTTATTAGATAGAAACACTTCTAAATCTTCCTATTCTATTGGGAGTTGTTGAATGTGTCATTCACACATCCTCCTCCCACTCACTTAGCATTAGACCAGTTGAACAAAAAAGTACTAATGCAACTTTATGGGTTATTTTCTGTTAGTTTTGAACATTAATCTATCATTTCATAGATTTCTTTTTCTAATTTTTGCACCATCTATGATGGAATTTCTGGACCATGCTTGCCGTTCCAGAGTTAATAAATTAACTGGCGATCATTTTCAATGCATCCACAATTCCTGTTGAAGTAACTAGTTTATGGGCAGTAAAATCCATATATGA